>VKOC01025490.1:0-19478 GCA_009364415.1 Spea multiplicata
GTGTATGGGAGGGGGGAGAGAGACGGAAGTGACAGACCGGCCGACAGTGAGGGGAATCCAGGTCCCCTGCAGCGTTGCGGGGGATCTGGATTCCAGTGTTATAATCTGATCTCTGTTTGAGGTCGGATTATATAAGGAGAGGCGTTTTCCAGAGCATTTGCTCTGAAAAAAGCCTCTTTTTATAATCGATAAAAATCGATTCGACTAATCAATAATGAAAATCGTTTTCATTATCGATTATTATCGATTTTATCGATTAGTTGTTTCAGCTCTACTATAGTCATGCTACTTTCAAGCTTCAGGATTCAAGATAACATAAAGGAGTAGAGCTAGTGTTGTTTCCTTGACTGGTTTAAAACACAGCTATTTTAGGTTATGACATCATATCCTAACATACACACTCAGATACTCTAGGATTAACATACACAGACACATACTAACATATTAAGACAAGTGCATGCACACAATAACATAACCAGACACAAACACATGCACACTAACATACACACACTTACATTAACATACACATGCGCTAACAACCCAGACATACACACACACAAGCACACATACCCGCACTCACTTACACGAACATACCCAAACATACACGCTACTCACTTAGCCTGCAAAGATTAATCTTGTCTTAAGTGCACACGCACAGTAACTGAGCTTCACTAAATACCCAGGGTATATAATGTGTATATACCCTGATCAGCCATAGGTAAAGTCAATGTCACTGATAATCTTGTTATCATGGCACCTGTCAGTGGGTGGAATATATTAGGCAGCAAAATTAACATTTCGTCCTCAAAGTTGATGTGTTAGATGCAGGAAAAATGGGCAAGTGTAAGGATCTGAGCTATACTTATTTTACCGAGGAATTTACCAATGAATTCATTAGAAATCCTACAATGTGATTTCCTGTATTCTTTCCCCCCATTCTGTCTCTTATAGTTGAAGTGTACCTATGGTGAAAATTACAGGCCTCTCATGGTTGCGACAGGTCAACTCAATCAGCCAACTGGAAGAGCTTGTCGCTTCCTCCAGAGGCTCTACACACAAACACGGCCTGAGATGGCTACCGTGGCAGTCCTTTCTTGTGTCCCCCTCCTTCTCCACATTACTATGGGATTGCGTCACTGACTAATGTACAACCACTCTGGGTCTCTCTATTCGCATTGGACACGTCAGAGTATAAGTCGCGCCTCCTTTTCTTTTGGTAGACAACTCCTTATTTTATTTTCCTTGCTTACTCTTCACTCTGCTCGGTCACTAAAACTACCCACTGGACAGTTTTCCTTGCCTTTCGAGGCTCATGTTTAGTTCTGATTGTTTGTTTTCATTTGCGATCTCTGTGTCTCGATTTCATGTTAGCGGTCAACACTTTCTGTACCACTCTAGTTCCGTAGTATGCTATCTACTTTCTGTGGATAGTGTTGTATCGCTCTTACGCTGCGATTATACGTGATGCACTCTTGTTTGAACATGACTGCACGCATTGTATGGAATACCTTGTTATTGTTCTTTTATTTTTCACAATGTATGCGCTCTGTAGCCTATTTTCCTTGTCTGTGATTTGACTCCTCATCATCATCATCTATGTCAGATTGTGCTCACGTGCCTGTATGTATTGTATTACCTCTTAATAAACGGAGATTTGAGAAAAATTACAGACCTCTCTCATCTTTTTAAGTGGGAGAACTTCCACAATTGGTGGCTGACTAAATACATTTTTGCCCCACTGTGTGTGTATATATATATGTAAACTAACTACCCTTTTGTTCCAGCCACCCAGGTGTGCTGTAAGTATATATATATATATATATATATATATATATATATATTTACAGCACACCTGGGTGGCTGGAACAAAAGGGTAGTTAGTCAGGCAAGCCGAGGTCAGTAAGTAGGAGAATACAGCAAAATCAGACTGCCTAGAATGAGCAAAGGGTAAGTACAAGAAGCAGCAGCAGCCACCTTGATTAAAGCAAATCTAGCAAAGTCACAGGAAGTGTTTTATAGGCAGAGAGTAGACAACTGACCAGACACAGCTAAGGAGAATTGGCAATCATATGCAAGCCTGTAGAGTCACGGTAACCAGCCCTGGGGCTAAGCTATGGAAAACTGGAGAATTTGTAAGGATGTGGACTTGGTGAAGTCAGTGTGCACAAGGATGTGTCTTGCAAAGGCTCATAGTAACTCTGTTAGCTTAAAGGAGTTTAAATCATATTGTGTGGTATAAGTAGCAATGTTATGTTGTGCCCCATATTTAATTTTTTGCCATTGGGCCTGATATGAATTGGACAGTCTTGGCGAGGAGACCACTTGCCATATCTTGTCCAATGTCACAACAAATTAGCACTTCATTGGCTGTACATGAGCAGCGCCGATTTTACAATGAAACTTTGCCCATTTGCAGTGGCCAGGGACATAATATGTAATGCTTGATATGAACAGAGAGTGTCACCAAAACGAGTATAAAGGAATATGCAATAAAAATGTTTTTGTGTTTATTTGGGTACAAAAGAAGGACCCTTTTTGAATAAGTGCTCCAGGGCCCCAAGCTACTAAGTCTAGGCTTGGCCAGTATATTTTGGTACTTTTTTCACATGGGTAACATGCTCTGATCCCTGCAGTTAATAAATGAAGAACATAACATCGAGTATTGGCTCGATTATAGAACGCACACGTAAAGTTTGGTTCTATTTTAAAGGAAAAATTAAAGAGTAGAATAGTAAAACATTATTTTATCTAATGAACAGGAATACAGGCATTTTAACATTTTTGGTATCTATTATACAGTTAGTCAGCAAAGGTTATATACAAACACTCCCTGGTGTCTGGGAGACGTCTGCGTGATGCTCGTAGCTGCTGTTCGCCACTTCGCCAGCTCTCCGTCATAGAAGCCCTGGCGGAAGTGTCGTGTTATCAGGGGAGGTTGTTTGCACGCATCGCACAGATGTTCCCCTGGCTGCCAGAGAGATGGATCCAGGTCTCTTGCAGCACTGTGGGCGATCCTCCTCTCTGACAGCTGGTGAACGTTTGCGCAACGCGCTCAGACAACCTCCGCTGACGCTGGCCAGTACTTCTGCTGGGGCTTCTATGGTGGCATACCGGAAGGTCATGTAACACCGGCGCTCCGTTATAGAAGCCCCGGCGGAAGTGCCGGCAGCCGCAGGGTTGTCCACCGGATGCCAGAGAGGAGGATCCGGGTCCCCTGCAGTGCTGCGGTGGGATCTGGATCCTAACCCTGCCGCTTGCCCACAGCAGAGCTAAATGAAAAAGAAACACCTGACTGTCCCATGCGTCGGGCAATACGAATTGAGCATCCCTGCGCTAAACCCCAATTAAAGGTTTCAATTAAAGTGCGGCCTATAATGGGGCAAATACGGTATACATGTTCTGGTTTTATAAGGCTTCCATGCTTTTAGTTTTTCCCTTTTTCAAGAGCTTTAAACTTTTTTAAATGGAGGGGAAAAAAAGAGATCGGATAAATAGTTTTTGCTGCCTGGAGGATACATGTATAAACACCTAATTCCCAAACTTTCTAGTGATTTAAAATGAAAAAACAAAACAAAACAATGAATGTATGCAATTAGTAAAAGCTTTTTTTTTGTACATTGTTGTGAAGGCTACTAATCATTTCCTTTTTTATCCTACTCTAAATTAATTCCTCATTTTTCTATGTGTTTTTTTTTGTGTCATATATATAATCAGCTAGTTAAGTCCCAGCTTCGGTATACATTTTACAAATGCTTATTTCCTAACGACAAACCACTCATGAAGAGTTTCCTAAAACAATATAAATTATAGAAAACTTTTTCTTTATCACATGAGTTAAATCTATTTTATTCTGGTCAGTTTGCAAAAATGCATTATGCGCTACAGCACTAATATATATATATAAAATATAGATTTTCTCATACTCATACATATTTATTATTTTGGTTATATATATATATATATATATATGTAAATTGACTTTACCTCTTTATTGTAAATTATTTTTTATGCTGTTTTATGAACATATATATGTGTCCCTTCCTGGGGTTTTTACTGGTGTTGGCATCCCTGCATGTGGTGACATAGTGTCATGTGCTGTTGTGCTTGCAGCTGGTGCTCTGTTTGTAAGTGGCGATATGACATATGGAGGTATGGTGGCAGGTGGAGGAGTGATGGCAGGTGGTAATATCAATGGTGAGAAGTACTTGTCATAAGAATTCTGTTTAAAAAGTATATTTTTAAACAGTAATTTAGGTTATAGAAACAAGAAATGCTAAAAAAAAAACAACAATTTTAATATTTTATATTATAAACTGCTTTTTTTTAATGTATTTATACTTTTGTAATATTTTGTAATACTCTTTTTGGCTCTAATCTTACAGTGATATGAAAAACATCCAGCAATAGAAAATGATTTCCTCTTGCCCAAAAGTTGAGTTTTGCAGAAAAAAATATAATCATAAAGAAGAAAAATAGGAGCAGCCCACTATCCTCGTAACTTGTTATCAGTTTTAAACTCAAGTTTGGAGTGCTGCTTGGAGCCAAGAGTTGAAAAAGGGGCTTAAAAAGTGATGCATATTTCACAAACAAAAGACATTTGATTGCAAACATTATGACAAGCACATCCCTTTGCATCTTTTTACAAGCACATCTTACCTAATCTCCAGGATAATCAGACCACAGTACAAAGCATTCCAAAAAACATTGTTGGGGGTGGTCCAGCTACCAGGGAAGATGGCTACTTAAACTGGCTGCTCCACCGCTGGTTCAAGCAAAAGAGCATTCCATTAATCATCCCATAAGTAAGTCCAACACAAAGGACCCTAGAGGACTTTGCACAAAAGGACAGGGCACAACAGGCTCTCTGGCTGAGAAGCTCTCCACCTAGTCCCCAAGGGATACCATATGGTGCCTGGCAGACTTCTGATTAAAGGAGGGGATTTTGAAGAGGGCCCAAGAGGTCTGAACCTGGGTCTGGATAACCACCCAATCTCGTTTTACCAGACTCCGATCTCACCCTCCATGGCCCTCCGCCCCTTAACAGAGCTGCAGAGGCTGCTGGGGCTATCTGTTCCCGTTTATGATATGGCACAATAATGTGTTTAGCACATTGAGGCACCACAGCAAGGTCCCAGACCTTCTGCAACTACAAGCTATCTCGTCTGCAATTAGATCCTGATGGGCGTGAGTCCCTTGGGTGGTCCGGCAGAGGCCCCTGTCCCCTGCACTCCTCGAGGTCTCTGCTGTCATGTGATGGGATTTGAGGAATTACATCAAACCTGTATCTCCACATAGGATACCCTGACAGGGTTATGGGAAGCTAGGAATGATCAGTTACTGAGTTGTGAAAAAACCATGGGGTATATCCTTGTTATCACCTGTCCTGTGTCCCTGGTATACACTCTAGCCCCTGCCTCACTTGTCCCCAGATGGCTGGGAGGGCATGGCCCTGCCCTCTACCAGACTGACACTGTAGAGGTGACCCAGTTGAACTGTACTCATCTGGCCTGCTGCCATCTCCCTATGACGGGATGAGGACCCAGATTGTGACGCTTGCTTTTTTCCCGATTGAGCAGGAACCCTCTTTGCCTCTAGTCGAACTGGACTCTTTAGCTGCACTCTGAGGCCTAGGAAAGACACTATTTGGGAGAGGGGCTTTTGGGAGGCTTGGCAGGAAATTCGATTTGTTTTGTCCTTGGCCTTGGATGTTGCAGCTATTATGCTGCTGCCACTCGGAATCAGTCCAATATTACCTAAGGGCCGTGCCTGATGTGGATACGGAGACCAAGATATACTTTTTGTCCTTTTATAACCTACCAATGCTCTATATCCCCCTCACTGGGCATCTGAACCCTTCCCGCGCATTCTTCCTGGGTTGCGGTGGAGAGATTGGGCCTTGCCCATTTGGTGACCTGGTGAATTATGTGAGCTTTCTCTTTGAACCATGTACACTTTGAACCATGTACCTACGCCTACCTATACATAGACAATCGTGGAGGATTTAGGGTGCTTTGGGGGTAAAAATTGGAGTGGGGGCTTCAGGAGGAGGCAGTTTTTGTGGGGGTTTGTTTTCTTTTGTCTACTTTAGGTTTAACAGGTCTTGCTGAGCCATATTTCCTTCCCTGAACTGACCAACTCTCTCTCCCAAAGTGCCCTAGACCAGATGGTGTATCGCTAAAATACTAAAAGCTATTCCTAGAGACCACACTTCATCAAATCTTTCAATCCATCTTAAAGGATACCAACATTCATAGTCACACATTTGTGGCATCCATCTCCCATATCCCTTATGCAACTCTTTTTGCAAAAATCCTCTCGAACCGCATGAAGCCTTAGATGTCATACCTTTTGAACCCAGACCAAATGGTATTTATTCTAGGCTGAGAAGCCCAAGGCAGCACCCTTCATGCACTTAACCTCCCTATATGTCAAACATTCCTCAACCCAAGCTATATTCCTTAGTCACGAAGGGTACAAAAAATATAAAAACAGCATGGTCCTTAAGGGGTTCAATAACTACAAATAAGTTCTTATATGTTTATTAAAAGAGAGGTATATAGAAGAATAGAGTGATGTTCTCTGCAGTAGTGGGCAACCCCTTAAATAATGACACATCTATGAAACTTTTGTATTGGGGCTAGCTTGCCTGAGGGTGGTGCAATTTTCTACACAAGGCAGTTTGCCTGGTCCAAGCTGATCAAGCAGGGTCAGCCAAACATGAACCTTAACACTGAGCTGGCCCACTCTAGTATGTGATTGTCTAGCGGAGTCACATGTCCCACTACTTCATATTACCTCAATTTTGTACACAAAGCATGTAGCCATGTAAAGCTAGATAGGACTCACAGAAATTGGGGTACTTTGGTGAGCTAAGCAACAAATGGCCTGATAGTGTGATTGAATCCCTAATACTGTATTTGTGTGATTGCTCTGAAAAATTCCCCTTGTCTTATATTTGGAGTTGTCTTATAATCAGACCTCAAATAGAGGTCTGACTACAAGACTAAGATCCAAATCCTCCTCAGTGCTGCAGGGGACCTGGATCTTCGTCTCTGACAGCCGGTGGAGGTCTGCACGATACATGCAGACAACCTCCGCTACTCCCGGCACTTCTGCCGGGGCTTCTATGATAGAGCGCGTGACATGGCGTTCCGGTGCTCCATCATAGAAACCCCGACAAAAGTACTAGCGAGCAGCAGCGGAGGTTGTCTACACGCATTGCGCAGACGTTCACCGGCTGCCAGGGAGGGGGTCACCCACAGCACCGCAGGAGACCTGGATCCTCCTCCCATCCGATGAACGTCTGCCTGATGCAAACAATCTCCGCTGCTACCCAACACTTCCGCCAGGGCTTCTATGTTGGAGCACCAGGGTGACATGACCTTCCGGTGTGCAGTCATAGACTCCCTGGCAGAAGCCTTGGGTAGCAGCGGAGGTTGTTTGTGTGCATCGCAAAGACTTCACTGGCTGCACCCACTTGACACCAGGGAGTCTGGAGCATGAGGGACAAGTCTAGGGATGCATCGGTAAGTCAGGGGGGAATATAGGGGGTATCAGGGGGGCAGATTGGCAAATGGGGGGAATAAGGCATATCTAGGGGACAGAGCGGCATATAGGGGGTATAAGGCTTATCTGGGGGCAGAGTAGCAAGCCGTTGGGCAGATGTGCATAACTGGGGGGGCAGGTTAGCAAATAAAAGGAAATAAAAACAAAAAATGCATTTTTCTCAATCATAGTGTTTATTAAATATGAAAAAATAGTTCACATGGGAATTAATATTTAGTCTTATATTCAGGCTTTTTCTTTTTTCCTATATTAATATTCAAATTTTAAGGGGTCGTCTTATAATCAGGGTCTATCTATCCCTAGAAATATTTGAGCCTTAATTTTTTAGAGCTTATCCAGTATTCCATGGACTCAATTATGTCTTGGGCTTTGCAAGGCTCTCTTCCACCATGGACACTGTTCACACTACTGATCTTGTCTCCTTCCTTTTTTCCACTAGGTTGCCTTACATGATGGTGTCCAGGTTACATATAGTTACATAGTTAGGCTGAAAAAAGACATGCTTCCATCAAATCCAGCCTTTCCCATATCTGTTCATTTCTTGCTGTTGATCCAAAAGAAGGCAAAAAGAAAAACCCAGTTGTGGCTCTTTCCAATTTTGCACAAACTAGGGGAAAAATCCTTCTTGACCCCAGAATAGCAGTCAGATCTCTCCTTGGATCAAGAAGCTGTTTCCCCATAATTTAAAAATTATGTCCCTTAATATTATGTTTTTGCAAGTATACATCCAATTGTTTAAATGTCCTGCACAGACTCAAATAAAACTACCTCTGCAGGCAGAGAACTTCACATCCTTATTGTCCTAACTGTAAAAATTCCTTTCCTTTGCCTCAGACTAAATCTCCTTTCTTCCAGTCTAAATGTGTGACCACATGTCCTATGCATAGTCCTGTTTATGAATTGTTTGAATGGGCACTGTATGACTGTGGAAGCAGATTTAAATAGGGCAAACGGTGGGAAAAACAGAGAAACAACCAATGGGAAGCAGGTGCACCGCGGGTGTACCACACTGGGAGATGCTGGGGTGGTTGAGCACCGCAAGCGTGTTGCGGCAACTCGCTCATAACCCTGCCGCTATGCGAACCGCATACCCATTGCCGACCGGCGTGGGACCGCGGTGGATATGGTAGGTACAACACAACCCCCCTCCCAGGGGGGGCGCCCTGATGGCGAAGGTGTTTTGTGAACCGGGTCGGTAGATCATCACGTAGTTGTTCCTGAGTTACGGCCAACGACCCACAAGTGGACTCCAAAGATGAGTGCCCTGCAAGTGGGATATCTGCTGTGTGCCCTGCAAATGGGCTTACCTGTCGTATGTGTGCCCCATCCAGAGGGCTTCCTGCCGTGTGTGTCCCATCCAGAGGGCTTCCTGCCGTGTGTGCCCCATCCAGAGGGCTTACCTGCTGTGTGTGCCCCATCCAGAGGGCTTACCTGCTGTGTGTGCCCCATCCAGAGGGCTTCCAGCCAAGAGACTTTCCTTGTTTATATGTTGTTGTACCATCATCTGCAATACAACTATTATCAGCATCTTCTGTCTGTGATTTATTTCCTGCTCCTGTCTGTACCAACCCCAAGCCATCATGCATTGTGGGGTACAGATAGAGCCCCTCGTATCCCCTGCACCTGGGCTCCTATCAGACCTGATAACCCGGTCCATGGCGCCCTGTTGCATACGGATCTTCGACATCACAGCAGAAGACAGGAATTAAATGATGCGTGTTTGTGGTATCATGGGTTTGTCCTGGTGAACGTTGTGATGGCTGTCGAACTGTCGAGAGAGGGCACCCGCTTTGGTGTTTTGTGAACCGGGTCGGTAGATCATCACGTAGTTGAACCGAGTGAAGAACAGTGCCCATCTGGCTTGACGTGGGTTGATCCGTCGTGCTCCTTCTATATACTGCAGGTTTTTATGGTCAGTAATGACTATGACGGGTTGTTTGGTACCTTCGAGGAGATGCCGCCACTCATCGAAGGCGAGTTTGACTGCGAGTAGTTCCCTGTTTACAACATCATAATTGCGTTCAGCGTGCGTGAAACTCTTTGAGAAGAAGGCACAAGGAAGACATTTGGATGTGGTCGGATTACGTTGCGAAATACCGGTACCAGCACTGTTCTCTGATGCGTCTACTTCCAGGATGTATTAAAGGGAAGGATCCGGGCGTTGCGTTGGGGCAGAGACGAAAGTTTGCTTTAGCCGATCGAAAGCTTTGATGACCTCGACTTGCGGCCAGGCATATCAAAGAAAGTCGAGTAGCCCCGATCACTGCTCAATCAAGGGAGAGGCCCAGAGCAGTGCTTCACCTTTCAGCAACTATATGATGAAGGACACCTGTTTGGAATGAGAACGAAAGGCCTGAGGATGATTCCAGAAATGGAGAATACATTGATTTAAGAAACTTCTGCATTCCTTGGGGTCTCACGCAAACTTGTCCGGGGATGGTAACCGAGCAGTAGCTCCTGGTTCCTCAGGACTGGGATCCCTTGGCACAAAAGGAGAGCGTACACGTGGTGTAACCGCCAGTGACCGTATCAGCTCAGTCATGGTGTCCATTTTCTGTGCCAGCAACTGTAGCTGTGAAGAGTGGGACGTTAGCAGCTGGTCTTGCAGCTCCTGGCAGCAGAGAACACTTGCCATCTCCACAGGGTCCTTGTATGTCCCGTTCAATGTGTTATACGGGATCTAGAACAACACAGGATGATGCACCCACTATGCAGAGACGGTAGTGTCGTCACAGAACAGCGAGCTAGGTAGGAAGTCCAAGGCAAACAGGCAGTACAGGGTCAGCGGTAGATAACGTAATCAGGACGTTCCGAGGTCGGGGCAGGCAGCACATGATCAGAGTCAGTAAACAAAGCCAAGGTCTGGTACATGAACGTAGTCAATCAGAAACAGGAATATATGAGAAACGAGAACCCAGAGCGAACACACGGTGGGAAAAACCAATGGGAATCTGGGTGACATCATCGCGTCCGACACACACTAAAGGCAGCAGAAGTTTGACAAACCAAACTTAAAACAGTGATTCAGGGCAAGGACTTTCACTCACCTGGGACACAAACAATCTACAAACAGGAACAGTAGTAGGAGCAGGGGATTGTGCTGGTCATATAAGGTAAATCAGCAGGGAAGATAACATTGTAGCGATTAAGTTACAATCCTTCCTAAAGCAGTAAAAAAAACCACCAAAATCAATCCTATCACTACTACTATGGGTTTCACTATATTAGAAAGCTGGGTCCTTCCAGGAGAAGAGATTCCACCCTTTCTTGGATATATCTCTGGCTTTTTTGCGGCAATTTCTTTATCTTATTCAAGTGTGCCTCTATGGGGTCATGGGTCTTCAATCCAGGTACCACATTCCTCTCCTATAATAGCACAAGTCATGGCCATTCTAATACATGGTCAGGGCGATTCTGATCTGCATTGAGGGCATGGATATAACTGTTTTTTATTATCACATCCATGATACTAGCATATGTATTCCCCTTATTTGCTAGTTCGATTCCCCAGACTGTCCTAGAGGGAAACCCTCATAACTCTCATCTATGTCTGCTCTTAATACCTCCCAAAAACATCTGCAGCCAAAATGTTAGCATGTGGTCTAATGGCTGATATGTCTCTCCCTTCCAATTGGGCTGTGTGAATTACATACATAGGTCCTACACACATAGTGGGTGGAGAGAGTATGCCGACAATTTCTATGAATGTTCCTAAGTCTGATATGGCATTGTTGCCAGTATGATCTATGTCTATCTTGACATCATAGCTATAATCCGTGAGATTGAGGTCACTCGCTCATATTAGGATCCCAATCAAAGGGATTCCTTTAAGATTTTCTAGAATGTGGGAACAGATCCTGCAGTTGGCAGAAGCCAGATTGAGTTTGTCTGCTGTTCTTCTTGTCCTTCTTTTCCCGAGTGGCCTCACCCTTTTGGTGCAGGTTTGTATCACCGACCTGAAGTTTCTTAAAATGGGATGGATGTATCCAGTTTAGCCTCTATTTCCACTGAGGTGGATGTGGTCATTATCACATGGTATGGGCCATCAAATTGGGGTTCCAGATGTTTTTCACACATCTTCTTATCACTACCCAATCTCCAGGTTGCAGGGAGTGAGTTCAAGTCTTTTTTTTGTAAATCTGGTATTAAAAAAAGGAGAAAACTTGGCCATAACATAGTCTATAAAAGTGTCCATAGTGTCCATGTTGCTCTAGTGATAGAAAAGGCCTGTCAGAGGTGGTCTGCCAAACAGGATTTCAAACTGTGAGAGTGTAGGTGTTCCCATTGGGATGTGCCTTACTGCAAAAAGGGCTAAGGACAATGCTCATGCCTAGGTGAGTTTTGTTTCTTCACAAATCGTAGCTAGCTTAATTCTTAAGAAACTGTTTGCTCTCTCAACCTTCCCTGGTATCTGTGGGTGGTAGGGAGTATGTATGTGCTAATTAATATGTAAGCCTTATAGGATTTCTGCAAATAGCTGCCCTGTAAAGTAGATCCCTCTGTCTGATTCCAAGGTCTCAGGTAGGCCATATCTACACGCAATTTCAGACATTGGCTTCTTAGCTAACACCCCAGCTGTTGCTTTAGCAACAGGTGAGGTCTTTACCCAAGAGGAATACATCTCAACACATACAGGACACATTGACACCACACTTAGGTACTTGAGTGTAGTCTATTTGCAGTCTTTAAAATGGATATAATGGATTTTCAGGTTTTCAGTGTCTTTGGACCACTCTTGGAAAAAGCATAATAGCTGCCCTTTTGGCTGCTTAATCTGCCTTGTTGTTACCCATAGTGATATGAACATTGGTCGCTGATGTGCCTGGCATTTAAGTCCAGACACTAGGTTTGCCGTCATCTCTCTCATTTCCACTGTCAAAATACAGTTTTACCAGTAAATGTTAATTCATGTAAACTATTTTTTAAATAAAAGCTATGATTCAGAAACATATTTTGTTTTTCCTTTTTTTTGCAACCTGCCCCCCCCCAGTTATGCACATCTGCCCCAGGCTTGCCACTCTGCCCCAAGAAAATGCCTTATACCCCCTATATGCCACTGTGCCCCTGATAATGCCTTTTTAACCCTCTATGTGTCACTGTGCCCCATGATATGCCTTTTGACCCCCTATGTTCCACTCTGCCTCCAGAATTGCCTTATACCCCTATATGCCACTCTGGCATTTAGGGGGTTAAAAGGCATATTATGGGGCAGAGTGACATATAGGGAGGTATAAGGCATTTCAGGAGGCAGAGTGATGCATAGAGGGTTAAAAGGCATTTCTGGAGGCAGTGGGCATTTAGGGGGTTAAAAGGCATTTCATAGAACACTCCTGCCTATAGAAATGCCTTATGCCCCCATTTAACACTCCCTTCCCCTCCCTCCTCCAAACTTACCGGTGCTTCTCAGTCCCTGGTCCCGTAGTCTGAGCAGCGTGTAGACAACTTCCGCTGCAGCCGGGAGGAGGTGTGCAGACCTTCCCCGGCTGTCAGGTCTGCGCTGTGACTCAGAAGCACCGGACTGGTAAGTTGGGGGGCATAACACAGTAGGATCCAGGTCCCCTGCATCGCTGCGGGGGATCTGGATCTTAGCCTCATAGTCAGACCCCGATTATAAGACGAGGGGTATTTTAGTCTCATAAATTGTCTACGCGAATCTTGGGCGATGGGATTAGGAGAACATCAATACAACGAAAGTCATGATAGATGGGTCGCGTGAAGCCACAATTTAGTGCGCCTTTAATAAAATATGCAGATTGAAATAGAGTAAATAACACAGTACCTGAGTTACTTTTCCTTTCATTGATTTCTGTGCCTAGAAAGGTTTTTTTCCGCTGAAGTGACTTCAGGAGGGTGTTTTATTTGTGAATAAGTAAAACTTAAATAGTTAAGTACCAGGAAAACATAAACACACACACCAGAACAGGCTCTGCCACACTGACATCCAAACACACATACACACCAGGAGGACAGGCTTTGCTACTCTGACACCCAAACACACACAGGACAGGCTCTGACACACTGACATTCCAAACACTCAACAGGAAAGACTCTGCCACAGCGACACCCAAAAACACACATACCAGCACAGGCTTTGCTAGACCGACGCTCAAGAACACACACAGGAGGGTAGGCTCTGCCACACTGACATCCAAACACGCACCAGGACAGACTCTGCCACATGGACACCCAAACACATCCGCCAGGATAGGCTCTGCCACACCAACATCCAAAAACACACGCACCAGGATAGGCTCTGCCACACCGACGTCCTAAAATTATTTCACAATTAGTCACACACAAATAGCACCACATTTCATACAGTATAATTAATGAATGAATTGGGGCATGCAATGCATTTCTCTTCAATGTGCCTATCACCCTAGCAATTAGAGTGTAATTTATGTAGGAAGTATGTGATAGGCAAAGTGAGCTTATATCTCTTATATAGCTGCATTCTGGGGAGGTTTTTAGAGAAATCACCTAAGGCGAATGCTTTATTTCAATAGTGTAGTGGGGCTGTCTGTTTGCTTTCAGGGAAAGGGGAACCTTGAGAGGGAAATCCCAACCCCCGAACACAGCCCTGTACCATTATACCCCCTCCACCAAACTTTACAGTTGGCACAATGCAGTAAGGCAGATAATGTTCTCCTGGCATCCACCAAACTCAGACTTGCCTATCAGACTACCAAACAGAGAACCGCGATTTGTCACTCTACAGAAAACATTTTGACTGCCCAGTCCAATGGCGAGCTTTAACCCAATCAATCTAATGCTTGGCATTGTACTTGGAGAAGTGAGGCTTGCATGCAGCTGCTTGGCTATGGAAGCCCATTCTGTGAAGCTCCTGATGCACAGTTTTTGTGCTGATACTAAAGCCAGTGGATGTTTGGAACTCGTCCAGGGAATGGCGATGTGTGATTTAAACACTGAAATTCAATAATTAAGAGGTGTGTTAAAATACTTTTGTCCATATATTACATAGTTACATAGGCTGAAAAAAGATGTGTGTGTGTATGTATGTATTATATATATATATATATATATATATATATATAATCAATAGGAGACCCAGACGAACCAATTGTGCGACCGACACCAGAAGCCAAAACTTCACTTGAGATGAGGCATAAGATCCTGGATAAACTAGCTACAGCCCATTGCCTAGTATGTTAGAAGATGCCAATAGATGCCTCACAACCATCCCTACTACCATCATAACTCAGACCAATGAACTGGTACACACTCGGTAAGAAAAAGAGAACATACCATACAAATGAGATTGGAAGCCAAGATCAAGGCAAGTCATAGAGAAGTTAGCCAGCAGGTAGAAGTACAGAAGAATGTGAAGGTTAAAAACAAGACTCGCCTACTTTCCAGAGTAGAAAACAGGAATTTAGAGATCGTGATTCCTAGTGCAGCCCTAGAGACTGCTAAACAAAGGCTCACAGTGCTGGATCTTAGACTAAGGAGATACACTAAAGAAACAGAGGCCAAAACGATAACTGTTCTGTTCTCTAAAGAACCATCCAGGGTGTACTCCCAATTGCAGTGTAACATAGTAACAGCAGCAGGAACTAAGTGGCACTGGAAGGACATATAGGAGAAATGAAGGACATATGGGAGGAATAAAAAACACAAAACACCAATGCAAAGTGGCTTCAGGACCTGACAGCTGACCACAGCAATCTCCCAGAAAAGGTACCAGTCACCATCACCGTAGCAGACCGCCACTAGCGAGTCAATAACATGCAGAGTTTGACTGCACCTGGCCCAGACATGGTCCACACCTACTGGCTGAAAAAACTGACAGCGGTCCATCAACGCCTATCGGCACAAATGAACCCCCTGCTAACAACAGGGTCCCATCCAGATTTGCTAACAAAAGGAAGGTCAGTGCTGATCATGAAAGACCACGGTAAGAGTACAACACACGTTATCTACCAGCCAATAACTTGCCTCCTTACAACATGAAAAGTGCTATCAGGCATCATAGCCACGCAACTAGAGGACAACTGTCACGGATCCGGCTTCCGGCGTTGGGCGGATCGCCGCTCGTGGGAGCCGGGTTCCCGATCCTTCGGTCCCCAGTACCGGTGGGCAGACTGCCGTCCACGGATGCCGGAAACCCGAGACTCCTACCTGGAGCTCCGTTGCTGGCAGGCAAAGACTCTGCCACCGGCGCAGGACTCAAGTCTGGGGATTTCCCTGCCGGTATACTTACCTACTCTCCTGGCGTCGTCTGAAGGAACTCTAGGGGCGTGGCTAAGCCACGTGGCTGGTATCGGGGCAGTGATGGACGGCTGGAGGCTCGGTCGTGACGGCGCCGATTGGAAATCTGTTTCTCCTGCACCCTGTTGTGGTCCTATACTTCGTTGCTGCTTTGTTCCTGATCTTCGTTACTATTCACCCTTTGCTTGCCTGACTACTCTTTGGATTTTGACTCTGTTACTCTGCCCGGTGATTCGTGTACCAGTTTGGCCTGTCTGACTACACTGCTCCGTGTCTCGACCCTCTGGCTTAAATGACTACCCAATCCGAGTACCAGTTTGGCTTGTCTGACTACCCGCTCCATGTCTCGACCCTCTGGCTTGTACTACTACCTGTTCAGTGTCAAACCCTTCGGCACCATTCTACCTATGGGGTTCGTCTGGAGATTCCTTCACCTTATCTAGTCAGTACCTATATCTACCTGCCTGCACTTGGCCTCCTTACTGTTGGGATCCTCTAAGTCCTGGTTCTCTCTTGGTATCAGGGGATTGGGCAGAATAACTCCTGTGGTGAGTGTCATAGTGTGGGTGGTCGTGACAACCACATTGGCCAATACATGAGCACAGTTCAGAAGGGCATTGTGAACAATATCAGAGGCTCCAATCACCAGTTGCTCATAGACAGAGCAGTCATCAAGACTCAAAGTCCAGGCAGACCAACTTGAGCACAGCCTGGTCTCAATACAGGAAAGCCCATGATTCAATGCCACGCACATGGATCTTTGAATGCCTGGCGGTATACAATGTCAACAGGACATTGGAAGAGAACTCAAGACAACTAGCACAAGTGACCATCACGTGTGGCATATACCAAGGTGATACACTGTCCCTGCTGCTGTTCTGCATAGGCTTGAAAGCCCTTAGTCAGCTAGTCACAAGGTCTGAATACAGGTATAAGTTCAAGAGTGGAATTACCATCAGCCGCTTCATCTGAATGGATGACATCAAGCTGCATGCCAAGAGCGAACAAGACATCGACTCGCTAATTCACCTGAAACGGATTTACAGCGAAGAAAGACGTGACAGGGGGGATAGGATAGAAACATTTAAATACTTAAAAGGAATCAACAAGATAAAGGAAGAGAGTTTATTTAAAAGGAGAAATACTACCACAACAAGAGGACATAGTCATAAACTAGCGGGCCAAAGGTTTAATGGTAACATCAGGAAATATTACTTTACCAATGGGGTAGTGGACGCATGGAATAGCTTTTCAGCAGAAGTGGTAGATGTTAATACAGTTAAGACATTTAAGCAAGCATTGGATAGGAGGCATAAGGCCAAGCCAGATATAGGATAAGGGCAGGTACTAAGTAAAGTACTCAGAGGTTGGGCAGATTGGATAGGCCTAATGGTTCTTATCTGCCGTCACTTTCTATGTTTCTAACTTACTATTTATTTATAGTCTAACTTGCACTTGTGGATTACAATATGTAGGACGTACCACAAGACCATTACATATTAGAATAGAGGAACATATGAGGAATATTAAGAATGGTGCTCTAAACCACAATGCACATTTACATTTTGCAACATATCACAACAAAGATCCAAAATATCTTGAGTTTATTGGAACTGACCCGAAGATATCTCGCCCATTCCATGCTGCCATGTGAACAAACCACCAGCGAAGTTCCAGCTGCACCTTGTCTGAAAGAGCGATCTGAAAGAGCGGACTCCCCTTGCATGAAAGAACTTCATGACCGGTTTTAAGAGCTCAGGGTGCGGAGCTGAGACGGAATGGAAGGCAAGTGAACTGCCAGAGGTGGACATCTTCTGTCTTCCTGATGGATGGGAACGGTGAGATAGGTGTCCTTTAAATCGAGCTGTGTGAACCAGTGGTTCTCTTTGAGGAGATTGTAAAGGAGATGGATATCTTCCAGCTTGAAATGTCTGTATACAACGTGAGAGTTGAGAGCCCGTAGGTTGATTTCCTGACCAAAAAGATGTTGCTCAAGAAACAGGGAGGATAGGCAGGGAAGACATTGACGGGGAATGGACAGGAACTCTATACAGAACCCGACAACAGTCTGAAGAACCCAGGGATCTGAGGTAAGGATGGACCACATACGAGAAAAATGGGCTAGTCTGCCCATGACAGGAATAAGAGGACACCTTCCCTCTTAAGGACGAATATCCTCTGCCTCTGGTAGCTCCGCGTGGAAACAAGCTGTGGTAGTGGGATGTTAGACAGTACATGCTTCCAGAAAATGGGATCTGGAGCCGATGGAGGCTGATCTGCTGGCGGCACGACCCCTCTGCATACCAGCCCTGTAGGGAAAAAAACGGTCTCCAGACTGAAAGATGCGCCTCATTGAAACCTGAGCCTTATTGAGCGAGGTGAAGACGTTGACATGTTGGTTCAAATCTATGAGGAATTTCTCCATGAAGAGCAAACATTCGAACCTAAGTCTCTGACGGACCTCCTTATCCAAAGGGCAGCGAAGCCAATATTTGAGAAACTACGCAATGTGGTCGGAAGGATGCCCAAGTCATCCCAGATTTCAAATGGTTGATCCTGTCCAGTGGTAGCAGACTTAGGGTTCTCAGACAAGGTGTCACGCCCGAATCCTGCAAGGGGAGGGGGGCTGTACCCAAGGGAGCCAGTGCGGTTCTTGTCCAGTACCTCATACTCAGCGACTGTGGTTTTTGAGGCGGCAGATTCCGGGATGGCAGGAAGGGAGACACTCTTAGATGTCTTTAATGGGCCTTTGCCCTTGTCAGAATTGGAAAGGATATCTACCCAAGGCCACTTGTGTGGATGTTCCAAGTCGGTGGAGGCTAAGCAGCAAAAATAGAGGAGGAATGGCTGGGCTCTTGGACTGATATAGGGTGTTTTCCTTCATCCTGATTTGTTGTTTTTCTTGTTTTGCTGCTGGAGGTTAATCAGTAAACAAGGAAATGCAAAATATGAAGCCCCCTGTCTTGCTATAAAATTGGCAGTTCAGACCTTTTTAAACAGCTTGTATGGGTAAGTAAGGCAGCCACACTCTGGGCTGAGAGGATGCAAAATTCACTGCTTTACGTAAAAGCTGTAAAAAAATGTTTTTGTTGAGAAACAGCTTAGATGTCCGACACGGTAGTTAGAACTCCATGATGTATAATTTGAGCTTTAATTGAGAGCTAGGAATTGCTTTGCTTTATTTTCTTCTGTTTGGACAGCTGTTTTTTGTACCCTTTGTGACAGTGGCTGTTTTAACACTTCTGTGGGGCTCATCTTTAGCTGTAATTTTCTTTTCTCGTTTTTTTGTACCCACATAAATTATATATTTAATTTTTCAGAAGAAGGACCTTCTTTAGATACCATTATTTTGATCATATCACAATCAAAATTTATTATAAGAAAAATATAAAATATGGTGAAAAATAAAAAAAACACTTTGTCTTACTTTTATTTGAAAAAGCTTTCGCTCATCTACAAAAGCTGGTGAAAAAAAAACTTGCTAAGTAGATTCTATTGGTCCTGAGTTCAGAAATACCCAATATTTTATGTTTTTTGTAAGTTATAAGGCATGAAGTACAAGTAGTATATTGCTATTTCAAAACCATTTTTTCCAAACTGGTCATGTGTTATTTGGGACATCTTTGAAGCCAGTCAGTTCAATTTACCCCCATCAAATATACATGTTTGAAAAGTAGGGACCC
>VKOC01025492.1:0-11480 GCA_009364415.1 Spea multiplicata
CCAATCATTCTGAAGGTGCGTGGTGTAACATCTTAAATAATGCTCTAAAATTTGATTTAGACGTTCGGTCTGACCGTTGGTTTGCGGATGAAACGCCGTGGACAAAGTGGGACGAATGTGCAGTTTGCGGCAGAACACCTTCCAGAAACGAGACGTGAATTGTACTCCACAGTCTGAAGTGATGGTTTGTGGTAATCCATGAAGCCGGAACACTGTATCCAGGAACAAGGTGGCTGTGGTAGAAGCAGAAGGAATGCCAATGGTGGGAATAAAGTGTGCCATTTTGGTGAATCTATCGATCACCACCATGATTGTGTCGTGTTTCTTTGAGGGTGGTAGATCTACAATAAAGTCCATAGAGATTTCAGACCAGGGAACCGAAGGAGTGGGTAATGGGCGGAGAAGGCCCATTGGTTTTCTACGTAGGGTCTTGGTACGAGCGCAGCAGGTACATGAACGGACAAAAGAGGTCACATCTTGATCCAGCAAAGGCCACCAGAATTGGCGTCGAACGAGGTCTGTGGTCTTCTTAATGCCCCCATGTCCGGAGAGGAGAGAGTCATGGCATGCTTGTAAAACCTTTAAACGAGACGGGGTCAGTACAAATATCTTGTCACGGTAGTATAGTAGGTTTCGGGTACGACGAAGAGGAGGATTGGTTCTCGGGACTATCTGCGGGATAAGGAGCGAATAAAGTCCATGAGAGATGGTTGATGTGTGAGGAAGAGACTGGAGGGAAGAATAGTATCTGGTTGGGTCTCGGGACAACTCGATACAGGAGGTAACCGAGACAAGGCATCTGCTTTGGTATTGCGGGATCCAGGACGATACGTGATATGTAGGTTGAATCTCGTGAAGAAGAGAGCCCACCGAGCTTGCCTAGGGCATAGTCGCCGCGCGGAGCGAAGATATTCCAGGTTCCGGTGGTCGGTATATACCGTTACTGGATGTTTAGTCCCTTCCAGCAGATGACGCCAGGTGTCCAGAGCCTGTTTTATGGCCAGTAATTCTCTGTCCCCCACACTATAGTTCATCTCGGCCGGGGTGAGTTTACGCGAGTAGTAAGCCACAGGATGCAAATTTTGTTTCTCCCCATGTCTTTGGGACAGGACTGCTCCTACCGCTAGATCCGAAGCATCCACCTCCAAATGGAACGGTTCCGCCACCATGGGTTGAATAAGGATGGGAGCAGTGGTAAAGTGTTGTTTGAGAGCGTCGAACGCATTCTGTGCTTCCGGTGTCCAGGCAAAACGGGAGTATTGACGGGTCAACCTGGTGATGGGTGCAATAACGTGAGAGAAGTTCCTAATAAATTTGCGATAGTAGTTCGCAAAGCCAATAAAACGTTGGACCCCTTTTTTATCAGAAGGTACTGGCCACTCCAAGATAGCTGACACCTTTTTAGGATCCATCTGCAGGTTTCCAGGCGTAATGATGAATCCCAGGAATTCTACCTGATCAGCTTCAAATTGGCATTTCTCCAGCTTAGCATAAAGGTGATGTGTGCGTAGACGTTCGAGAACCATTTTGACTTGGTCACGGTGATCAGACAGGTTTGATGAGAATATGAGAATATCGTCCAGATAGACCACCATAAAGACATCCAGATAGTCCCGAAAGACGTCATTTAAAAAATGTTGGAAGGTAGCAGGGGCATTGCAGAGCCCGAAGGGCATTACAAGATATTCAAAATGTCCATATCGACTTCGGAAGGCGGTCTTCCACTCGTCTCCCTTACGTATGCGGACCAAATTATAAGCCCCTCGGAGATCAATTTTGGAAAAGATCCGCGCAGTTTTGAGTCGATCCAGGAGTTCAGGAATGAGAGGTAATGGATATCTGTTTTTAATGGTGATCTTGTTTAGTTCCCGATAGTCTACACATGGTCGCAGACTCCCATCTTTCTTTTCTACAAAAAAGATTCCTGCGCCTGCTGGAGAAGTGGAAGGTCGGATGAACCCTTTAGCTATATTTTCTTGGATATAGTCCTTAAAGTGCCGTAATTCAGGTTCCGATAATGGGAATATCCTGCCGAATGGAATGGGAGCGCCAGGGAGGAGATCAATGGGACAGTCGTAAGTCCTTTGTGGAGGAAGTGTGTCAGCTCCCTTCTTGTCAAAAACATCACTGAAACCTGCATATTGTTTAGGAATACGTGGATCAGGAGAAGAAGGCGAACAATCGGGAAGCAATAGAAGTGTAGGGTGGTCTGTCAGGCAATGATTGCGGCAAAACAGGGATTGGAAGTAGAGGGTCCCCTTGGACCAATCAATCGTAGGATTATGTAGTCTTAGCCAGGGTAGGCCAAGAATCACTGGAAACATGTTGACAGAATAAGGTCAAAGTTCAAGTATTCCGTATGATTATTCCCCAATAGAGCATGAAGTGGTGGTGTTTCGTGTGTAACGGGTCCAGTAGATAGGGGAGACCCGTCGACCACTTGTATGTGTATAGGAGCCGACTTAATTAAAGTTGGTATGTGCAGTTGCTTGGCAAAGTCCTGGTCCATGAAGCAGCTGCTGGCTCCAGAGTCGATGATAGCAGAAACGGTGGTAGAATTATTGGTCCACTGTAAAAACAAGGAGATGTACAGATGAGGAGAACCGTCTTTAGGGAAGGAACTTAGGCAAACTTTATCATGTGCGGGCTTACCCTTGGGAGGGCGTCGTGGACAAGTAGATATCAGATGTCCTGGTTCACCACAGTATAGGCACAGATTGTTCCTCCGACGACGGGTCTTCTCGGCTTCCGATAGTGGGCCACGTGCCAGTCCGATCTGCATAGGTTCTTCCGGAGGGGGCATGATCGCTGGAAACTGGAGAGGAGGACCGGTAGGAACCGTAGGAGCAGTATGAACCGTAGGAGGGAAGTGGCGTCTCGGGGTAGGAACGGCTGAGGCTGCGCGTTCCAGGCGTCTTTCCCGAAACCTGCGGTCAAGCTGGATGACCAGATGTATGAGATCTTCTAAGGAATCAGGAATGCCCACACGAGCCAGCTCATCCTTTAATCCCTCAGCCAGGCCCAGACGGAACTGATCTAACAGTGCTGGTTCATTCCACTTGCTTTCCATAGCCAAGCTTCGGAATTCGGTCACATATTCCTCCACTGGTCTCTTCCCTTGACGTAAGGCATGTATGGCAGCATGAGCAGAGGTAGTGCGGAAAGGATCGCCAAATAAAGTGTCCATACCGTGACTGAACTCGGCCCATGAGTTCAGGACTGGATTATTGGTGCGTAACAAATGGTGAGCCCAGATCTGTGGTTCACCTGATAGTAAGGAAATCACAGTTCGTACCTTCACATGATCAGAGGCGTAGGTTCTGGGTTGGAGTGAGAACAGTATTTGGCAGGATGTCATGAAGGTGCGATAACTAGCTCTGTCTCCTGAGAAGAGCTCGGGAAGAATAGCCTTGGGTTCAGGAGTAGCAGCAGCAAAGGCCCCCTCCATTGGTGGAAGCGGAGCGGGAGCAGGAGATGGTTCCCCAGAGCCAGGAGGGTTAGTCTGGAGTTCATGGAGTTGGTGCTGCATATGCGCATGGCTGGTTTGGAGGTCCTGGAATGAACGAGTGAGTGCAGTAATCTATCCAGCGATTGCTGCAAGAGCATCGGAAATTCCTGCGGATTCCATGTCGCGGCTCAGTTATTCTGTGAGGTTCGTCTTACCAGGAGGAATCTGATATGCAGGACTGGAACACACTTGCTCAAAAACAGAACACACGCAAGGGGCCTGGTGAGGGTAAAAGGGCACTTGGTAGTGTAGCTGTAAGCACGAGTGGTCAGAGGGAAGCCGTTTAGCAGACCAGGGTCGGGACGCCAGAGGTACACAGGAACCGTTTAGATAGCCGGGGTCAGAAGCCAGAGGTACACGTAGTCGGTTTGGATAGCCAGGGTCATAGCCAGAGTCAGGAAACCAGAGAAACACGGGAAGCCGTTAAGCAGACCAGGGTCAGATACTGGGAGAACGAGAATTAGGTATGTATATATATACAATACAGGAGGAGCTCACGATATACGGAGAGAATCAGTATAACTGAGCACTGAGGACACTGTGCGAGAGGTTTAAATAGCCCGGGGGGGCGTTCCCCGACGTCCGGGACGTGATCGCGTCCTACGTCGCCATAGCGACGCAGCGGAATCCAGCCGGCAGTCAGCCTCATAAATATTCATGAAGCGGCCGCGTGCGCAAGCAGCTGCTTCATATTCCAGTGTGCGGTGTCGGGGTTTCTGCCGGGGGAGAGAAGAGAACGGCCGGGAGCTGATTAAGGTAGGTGCCTTACACAGTGTGAGCATGTTATCAAACTATCCTGGGGTTCAAAAGCAAGCAGTGCTTTAATGGGGCAAATAGCACCAAGGTAGGACAGGTAACATAAAAGCAAAGTCCAGGTGGTAGCCGAGGTCAGGGTAAAATAGGAACAGAGTCCAGGTACTTAGACAAGGTCGGGTCAAATAGAGTTTCACGAAGTCCAGGAACAAGCCAAAGTCGGGTGCTTTATTACCACAAAAATAATAGACAGAAAAAATACAAAAAATATAATAAAATAAAACATATAATAATATAACACTACTGATCAATATTGGTACACGGTTCAAGCTTAATGAATATAAAGTCCCATATAAGGAAAGCCTGTAAAGCCAATAAAAAAGGAATATATCCTATTAAAAAAAGCTGAAACATTGTTGATACAAATTTATGTTCCAGGACAATTGCTACAGGCTTTCCTTATATGGGACTTTATATTCATTAAGCCTGAACCGTGTACCATTATTGATCAGTAGTGTTATATTATTATATGTTTTATTATATTTTTTTGTATTTTTTTCTATTATTTTTGTGGTAATAAAGCAGCGGAGTCTAATCACAAGGGCCCTGTGGTTTTTTAGACTCACAGTTGTGATTTTATTAAAAGTGGTTTTTATATTGTCACATACATTTCTCGATTTTTCTTATTTCCCTAAATGTCATTGTGGTTTACTGAGGACTGATCGATTGTTTTAGTATTTTTCCATGTGTTGATTCCACTTGAGGTATAGGTGGTGTTTCAGTTAACCTCGTTATCTTGATCGTGAGCTGCACTGTGTTGTGTGTTTTTCCCGGGTCAAATAGAGTTTCACGAAGTCCAGGAACAAGCCAAGGTCAGAAGCCAGGAGGTCAAATGGCAAATAGGGATTCAAAAGGGACTGTAGCTTTAAGGGAACGACTGGTAGGAGTACACAAGGTAAACCACACAGCATGCAACAAGCAAGCACTAATGGCATGGTGTTTGGGGCTTTTAGGGACATACAGGGCCTACTCCTCCCCCCTACTCCCTTAAGCCCCCCTACTGTATGGCCGTATGGGCAGTGGGGATGATCTTTCCCTCACTCCCCCTACATTTTACCAATAGTGCCGCGTCACCGTCTTCAAGGCACGCCTCCTTACTGAGAGCTGGGCGTGCACGTGGTCTTCTGGGAGTTCATCTAACTCCAGGCCGGGGATGCGGCCTGCAACGGATCGCCACGGGTGGAGGACACAGCGGATGGGACGGTCCCGTGCGGTGGATAGCCGGAGGATGCCTCAGAAAGGTAGGTGTTGGACCTGTAGCCTGACACCTTGCCTGTGATAGTGCCTTATTGCCTACACTAGTGCTTTAACTAACTTTGTATTTAGTGGTTCTCTGAATTCTGTTTGTTCCTGACTATCCGTTGTTTGCTGCCTGCTCAGACCTTTGCTCGTGACCCTGACTATTCTTTTGCCTGATCCCCGTATTTACCAGCTTGTTCCTGAAATATTTGGGACCTCTATGGTTACCGGTTCTGCTACCCGTTACCGGGAGTCTCTTGCGGAGCTCCTTATCACCGCTTGGGGCGCCTTTCCAAAGTACTGCAGTGGGGATCCACTTCCTGACCAGCCGAAAGTGACACCCACATGGATGCAACTGGCTCTCAGGAGTGGGACGTTGAGACAGGATGACGCCTGCTTCAGATATTCCAAAAAAAGAGCTGTGGCAAAAGAGGCCTTCAATGGGGACCAGAGAGAGGTGTTACTGTCTTTCTTGGTCATGTTCGTAAGAGGTTTTACAATTGAGCAAAAATTACGAATGAATTTCCTGTAGTAGTTGGCGAACCCGAGGTCATGGCCACTCAAGAACAGCCGTGATTTTTTTCAGGGTTCATAGCGAAACTGACCTCTGAAATTACGTACCGGAAGAAGGTGACCTGTTCTCGGTGGAACTCACACTTCTCGAACTTGCAAAAGAGATTATTCATTCGTAACCTATGCAAGACTCGGGCTACATCAGCGAGGTGGCTTTCTATGGAGGCGGAATGGATCAGAATGTCATCTAGGTATACCACGATGCATTGTTGGAGCATGTCCCGGAGGACATCGTTTATGAATTCCTGGAAAACCCCAGGGGCATTGCAGAGACCGAAGGGCATAACAAGGTATTCATAATGGCCACTCCTGGTGTTAAATGCGGTTTTCCATTCATGGCCCTCCTTTATCCTTACTAAATTATACACCCCTCACAGGTCAAGCTTATTAAAAACCTTGGACCCTTTCAAGCTTGGTAATAAGTGGAGACCGAAGAAGTGGTTAGCACCTTCACCACTCTCCCTAGGCATGTCTTGGAACAATTGGGCGACCATGCTGTGACCTTGGCCCTTACCCAATCAAACATGGAATTGTGTTTGCGCAACCACGGATATCCTAGGACCACAGGATAATGAGGAGAGTGAATCACTTGGAGTTGTATAATTTCATGATGGAGATCCCCTATAGCCCTAGACAAAGGAGCGGTTTAGTGGGTGACCTGCAGGGGCTGAAGGGGTCTGCCATCGATCACCTCAATGGCAAGTGGACTAGAATGAAGCCGCAACGGGATGATGCCTCTGGGCGAAGGTGCTGTCAATAAAGAGACCCGCAGCCCCAGAGTCAGTGAGTGCCTTTGCAATGACTGAACTCTTACCCCAAGCAAGGCCCACCGAGACTCCTCCTAAATGCCCTCTCCTCAACTGAAAGACGGGTAAACACAAGCTGCATGGGCTCCCCATCGCCCAAGGAGTCGAGACCAGGAGGCGTGGGAGGAGAGGTATGGGTGGGGACGAAAAGCTTGGAGCTATCCGGATAGGAGGCCTCCGCAGGCACTCCCGGAAGGATGTTCTCTCACGGATTCGGGATTCAGCCAACTTCATCGGCCAGGGGACGAAAATCGATGGCGTAGTCCGAAACCCTCCTTGTACCCTTAGACATTTGGCAGCCATCGCTGAGCGAGCCGGTACATCAAATACCCTTTTTAAGGACGCAACAAACTTAGGGTAATTGTGTACTACAGGTTTTTTTGTCTCCCAAAGGGATTAGCCCATGCCAAGGCCCTGTCTGAGAGTAAGGAAATCACGAAGCCCACCTTACTCCTGCCACACCTGAAAGGCCTGGGGTTGGTACCCCAGGCCTTTCAGGTGTGACAGAAGTAAGGTGGGCTTCGTGATTTCCTTATCTCTAGATAGATACTGACCTTATCTTTTATATATTTATATTTCCTTATCTCTAGATAGATACTGACCTGGTTCAGGAAACCTCTGCACAGATTAGGGTCGCCCCCATAATACCTCATGCCTCTAGCAGCACTGGAATCAGCAGTGGCAGATGGAGCAGGAACAGCAGCAGGTATAGGGGCAGCCTGTGCCGTGGGTAGCTGAGATGGTGGAGCCAGATGCGCAGTATGAAGCAACAAGGTCTGAAGAGCTAACGCAAACTGGTCCATGCTCTGGTCTATCTGGTCCAGCCTGGTAAAAAATTTTTTTGACAAAGGCGGGTGATAAAATAAGTGCATGGAAAGGGTTAAAATACCAGCATTTGAAATACCTTGGGGTGTCTAATTTTCAATACTATATATGGTTTGATGGGGTAGATTTGGAAAAAAATGGTTTATAAATAGCAAAATGCTACTTGTGCTTATTGCCCTGTAACCATACCTGGGAACTCTCTAAGTCAACACTCGAAGCGGGGTCTTGACAGGCCCTACTCCCCGCCTATTTCCTCTTCAAATGCAGGTGTTTCCCCTCAAGACATTGGGTATTGTCCATTGCATGTACATATTAACCTCTAACAAATCAATAAATAACCATAGACACAGAATTGTAAATTGGATAAAATTGGCCGTAGCTTTATTTAAAAGGGTATAAGAGGCATTAACAACACAAACCATTTAACGTAATAACCAAATAACTTCTTATATATAATACACCAAATACAATCCGCCCCTTTCTCAGCCAGATTGTGTAACACCAAGCCTCTGTCCACCTCAACACAGAGGCGACCTTTACCCCTTATAAAACTACGACAATATAACATATTACATACCTTACATTTAAAACAAAAGGGAGCGGGGGATGCGACGCTTGCTCAGCAACAGCTCCTTGCAGATTTTTCTTGAGGTGAATTTAATCTCCCTGCGCGCAGCTATTTATTTATTTTACAGTTACCTCACGCTGTAAGCACAGCTGACTGCACCAATCAGCTGTGCTTATTTTTCCCGCCGCACAGAATGCCCACTCAAACCTCGTGCTGCAGCACAGCTGATTAACCAATCAGCTGCGCTAAATAAACTGCCTGCCCAGTAACCTAGAATTAGATTTAGCTAGCCTAGCCCACCAAAACTTTATGCTTTAACTATCCTGACCTTTTAGTGACCCTTATTATATAACTAATGTCCAGCAATGGACAATTTGCGCGCCGCTTAGGCAGCTTGCGCTTTCAATTCTAAACAAATAGTAGATTCTATTTAGCAGTTTTTTTCATTAGCTTTTTTAGATTAGTAAAAGATTTTTTAAATGTGCTTTTCTCATATTTTTTTTTACTATAGGAAATTAGATGATATGATCAAAAAATATATCTAAAGAAAGCCCATCTTGAACCCCCCCAATATATAACTTGTGTGGGTGTGCTAAATGGGAGAGGAGACAATTACAGCTAAACAGGAGCACCGCTAAATTGTTAAAACAGCCTTGTTCACGAAGGGTACAAAACAGCCTGGTCCTTGAGGGGTTAATATTTCAGAGAGGTTATATTTATAATTCACTGTATTGTTAGTGTTTTTACTCAGGAATATATTTATAGGAATATATTTGTTTATTATATTTAAAAAATGTGTAAACATTTTTGCAGTTTCTGATATATGTTTAGTAATTTTTACATGTTTTAAAAGATCTTGCTCATTGAGAAACAATAAAAATGTATGTATGAATGCAGGGCCGGATTAATGTAGGGGCTGATGGAGCTGCAGCTCCAGGCCCCTACCTGAAAATAGGCCCAGTCGGGCCGATGTGCCACGGTTTGCTTGTTTTATAGCTCCCTCAACCAGCCTAGCCCACAAAGATTATTGTGCAGTGTTTATGGCTATAAAGCGCACTCCAAGATACTGCTCTGCTTAGAGTTGTCATTCAGGAAAAATTCATTGTCATGGACAGAGACTTCCCAGACTTGAAGTCCCATTGCTAGACTGTTGCAGGCAACCCAGGAAATGTGCTCACCCTAGTCCCACAGGTGCAGCAATCACCCTTACTTACTGACAATGTGTCCAGAAGTGATGTCATTTTCGGACATGTAGTGTCAGTGAGGGAGGGTGATTGCTGCATGTTGCAGGACCTGATCATATCACTGCTTCATGTTACAGATGAGAGGTATGGACAGTATATGGGGCTCTGGAGTAATTGATCCGTGTGCTGTAGCCCTGTGCTACATTTCACCTTTTGTGTGTACTTAAGTTTTCTTGTAATTTCACCCTGTAATATATTACAGGCATAATACAAAATCTGAATATATTTGTTTCACACATACCCCCCCCAAAAAATTATAAGAAATTTATAGATATATAGATATATATTATTACATATATATAGATATATAGATATAGATAGATATATCATATATCAAACGTACAATAACGAGGGGACTCGATTATGCCGGAGAACTTGTTCCACGTGAACGTCTGCTAATAAAGTTGTTTAAAAAAATCTCACCTACAGCGAGTAGGGCGCATGTGCTATAGTGAATACGGAAGTGGCGTTTGTAAGACTGCGTGGAAAGCTAATTCAGGTATTTAACAATATGTTCGTGATTGGTGAGGTGGTTGTGTTTGATTAAAATCATTCGGTGGTGGTAGATTATTGATATGGGCGGGGGCATCAACAAAATGTTGATTGTTAACAGCTGCTTACTCGATGCAAACTCAAATACAAAACGACAAAATTTTTAGATTACCACTTTTTTTACCATCTTCATCGCGAAACAAGGAGAAAGGAGGCTAGAATAGCTAACTAGATACCTATTTGTTGGGCTCGCTGGTTCCTAAAACTTACATTTTAAATTAAAATAAACGCACCACGAAACTATTAATTTAATGTAGCCTAATGAATTAGTGCATGACAGCAGGCATTTGACAGATTTCTCTGTTAGTCTGCTGATCTTACTAGAGATCACCTTTATTGTGACATGGTAGTATCTGTGGTGTGCTTTCTGATCCATACAGTTGCTTTTGATTTTAACATCTCTTTACTTGTTAGGGATTTCAGTGCTGCATAAACTTGTGTGTGTGTGTGTGTACACACACTCTCACACCATATTAAAGATACGAAGTTACATGTGATAATGGGTTTTAAGGGAAATGTATTTGGGATAGAATGGTACATAATAAGGGGCAACTGTCACCATTTCAACCTTTGTCTAGTTTGTTTAAACTACAGATAGCTTTTACTTTTTGTAAGTTAACAAACTCATCAAATACATATACATTAGGGCTGCAACTAACGATTATTTTCATAGTTGGCAGGCTTGCCACTCTGCCTCCCGGACATTCCACGCCACGCTGCCTCCCACATATGCCACTCCACGCTGCCTCCCACATCTGCCACTCCACTCTACCCCCAGATTTGCTACTCTACCCCAGATATGCCTTATACACCCTGATACACCACTCCGTCCTTCCCCAGAATGCTCACACTGCCCCCCACATTATGCCTTATACCCCCGATATGTCTCTTCATTGCCCCGGAATTAGATTCTCCCTCGGTTTGCCCCTGCTGTATCTCTAAGCTGTACCTTAAGTCTTAACTTTATTTTAATTAGTTAAAATAACCTCAGGCATCATAATTAACCCTAAACACCCCATTAACTAACTTCCCGGTAAATTAACTTCTAATTACCCGCATTTCAAATACCCTAAATTAACCTTTAAACTTCCCCTTAACCACAAGCAATCCCCTAATTACCTAAACGATCATCAAACCAACGCATCCCTAAAAATTACCCTAACTCCCCATAAACCACAACTGGCTCAAATTAACCCAAAAACCCATTAACACAGCTGCTCCTAAGATTAACCCTAAGCTTCCTATTAACACATAACCTGCCTCTAAATTAACCCTAAAACCTCCCCCTATAATCCATTAGCTATGCCCCTAAACACCATTAACCATAACTGCACCCTATATTAACCCCCACC
>VKOC01025493.1:0-42586 GCA_009364415.1 Spea multiplicata
GGCATGTACACTATTAGACTTAATGGAGCACTCTGTAGTTACACAATGGTTCATTGTGAATGAGACGTTTAATATCCACCTTGAATACCGATGTTCATTATTGGGATTGTGAAACATGCACATTTTGTACATAGTTGTTTTCCATGTTTGATTTCCTCCACTCTAAACATAGAAGCATACTTTTCATCAAACTGGTTCACCGCACTCCTTCCTGCATGACTCAATGTGTGACAATCATGTGATTCAGAGTGGGTACAGCAAATTGCACAAGGTACCGTCTTTGTGTGTACAGACTGTCACTATCCAGATGTAGAGTCTGCAAATCCTGGGCAAAGAGTCTAAAAAAATTAAAATGAGAACTAACTTTGTCTGAATAAGCATGAGTACCCTCTGTACCTACGTGACCATTGCATGTCCTTCCATTGCACTTCCAGTTCTCCTCCATGTGTCACCTGTCCAGGTATAGAACTATTTGCCACTTTGCAGCGACATTTGCCTTTCACCTTCAATGCCCCAGTGGCTATAGATAATGACAAAGCAATACATGTCCTGTGTTTTCACCCGAAGTCACCTTGTACTGTGTCTATAAAAACCACATATGTCGTTACATGTGAGTTTCTTTTTCCGGAGCGTGAGAAAAAACGATGACCACGGACCATCCGGTCTACCTGGTTCCCAGTGCAGTAAGATTTAAACTGTAATGTTTCCAGTCTTAATCTTTCTTCCAGCAATTATCACTATTGCTATTACTTGACAACGTGCCATTAGGAGTCAAATCCTTATTCCAGGGGTGTTCCTAGAGTACTTGGCACCTGTGGATCCTGTCTGTCACCCCCCCACAAAAAAATTAACGTTGGCAGGATCTTTGGCTACACCCCCTCCCCTCTATGAGTGGCACCCGGGACACGGCTACTGCCTTATTCAAAATGAGAAACTAATGTAGTAGCCACCCACGCTTGATATGTTTCTACATACAATCTATATATACAGTTTACCATTTAATAAGCAGGTATGCAAATATGAAGTATATGTATATTGTGCTTATATTTTAACTTTAATACCATGTAAAATGAGTTGGAGAAAGACATATCTACAGTTCAAAGTAACAAAATATTGTAAGTTGATATGTGAATTAATATTAATGTTAGAGTCAAGTCATTAATAAGAAAACTGTTCCCAGGAAGGTTAGAACCGGCTCTATCCTTTTGACCCTTGTATGCTTCATCTCCAGAGGGTTGTGAAAGATTTCTCACACATTTACACTGTTGCAACTGCAGTAGTGCTACACAAGATGCCGCGGGTGGTGTAGCTGCATGCGAATGCCTTGTTTCTGGACACTGCATCCTTCTTGATGGATTAAAGACTTGGGCCTGTTTGTTTATTGATAGTATTGCCTTTTCAAACCGATTTCAAGTTGTTGACACCCAAGAAATTGTTTTTGGGCTTTTTTTTTATGCTTTTATTTTTGGCTTGATACCGTATTTGGTAAAATCCACATTGAATTGTATGAGTCGGTGTGAATTCAAATTAATAGATGCTGGATTCAGTAATGAGATGTTTTTGGGTATATAGCTTTTTTTGGATAGAATTTTGTGGATTGTGTTGAAATTCTTAATGTGTCAAAGTGAAGCACTATACACAGTTCTGCACAACATGATTAGCCAACTTTTGTTTTTAATGTAGGGTTTTTTGCTTTATTGCTTTAAATTATTTAAAAACTTTTTTTTAACAGCATCTTTCTATTTGTGATCCTTTAAGTTTTCTCTCTGTATATGAAAGGAAAATGTAATTATTCCCTTCAGTGAGATTTTTGCAAACATAAAAGCTATTTTTGTGTTCAATAACCAGGAACAAAGGCTTTTTCAAAGATACAGTAAGTCCCTAATCACACATAAAATGCTGGCTTTCTGTTGCAGCAGGTACCACAAAGGTATTCACAAAGATGTACTACTGCAGAATTAGGTATATAATATAATAGTATATAATATACAGCTACTGTAGTTGAGGTTGATTTTTAATGACTTTTTGGGGGGGGGGGGTTCTGTTCAGATGTGAAACCAACAGGAGATTATTTGTACCAGCTGTGCCTTTAGACTTACTATCACATTGCTTATTTGAAGGTAGTTGTTCACAATTTCCCTAACTTCCTAATAATACCTTTGCATTCCATACATGAGACGAGGAACTTGGCCAAAGGTCCATATTTTCTATGGCCATCCATATGTGGCAGCCATGTTGATAGCTTTAGATGTGAATGTAATTCTGCCACCAGTATGCTGCACAAAAGCAGAATTACATATAGGTTTACAGTGTCTGACTAAGAACAGCTATCCAGCCTCCTTAACTGACCATACTCTTTGTTGTGTCATTGCTTTCTTGCTTCCCCCCCCACACACACAACATTTAGCTAATAAGCAGACTAAAATATAGATTCATAACATCAACATTAAAAAAATCTGTCTGTGCAGTCATTTATCCCGTTAGTTTCTGAGGCTACAATCTAAACGTTTCATCCACACTGAGCCAATAAAGCTACAGTCTGTGCTTCGGTTTACTCTGCTTTTTGAAGAGAATTGAAAATGTAAATTGTAATAAATTTCTCCCTCTGCTGCTCTTCACTTTCACTCATCTATTCACACGATGCGATGTTTTGTGTAATACATGACCGCATTGTCCTGCTTCCTCATCTCACTTATGCGATGCTTGGAAATGCTCTGAAACCGCCTTGGCATTTGGAACAGACACTGGTGGTAATGAAATATCTCCATCGGTCTGTATATCAAACATTATTCCAAACACAAATATCAGAGGTCAAACACATAAGACGTTTGACCTCTGTTATTTTTGTCATGATTTTATGTGAAATGTTACATTGCCAAGCAGGGCCGGCCCGACAATGGAGCCGAGCGGTTTTATCTTACCAAGTTATCAGTACCCGCTCGGCGCCCCTTTCTCTCCTCTATGAGGCCTCTAGCTCGGTCTCGGTGCCGGCTTGTAATGTTGAGCGCCGGAACATGACGCATTACAAGCCTGCACCGAGACCGAGCAGGGAGACCCACCGCAGGACTGCTGAAAGGGAAGTACGGGGGGGGGGGGAGGACAAAGAGAAGGGTAGATAATGGGGTGGGGGTGGCATTTTAAACTTCGGGGCATTCTGCATTGGGGCATTCTGCAGAAGCTCTTTCCTTCTTTGGTGAGGCTTTTAGGGGGATAACACCATCATCTCTTTTTGGAACAAGATGGTGGTGGGCAATCTTTTTTTTTTTTTTCTTTTTTTTTTTTTTTTTTCTTTTTTTTTTTCTTTTAATGACCCAGTGACAATTAAACACAGATTCATCCTCTTAGGATTTCATACTAACTGACATATGTAAATGTCAAATGTGAATTATCTTCCATCACCTCTATAAGTAGCCTCGTGTAGGCCTATTGTGTGTTTTACTAAAGGAAATTATGGGATGCTGTTGGTTTAGTACATTTACTTGTTCTCATGCATCCAAATATTGCATGGTAAATGTTAAATTCTTTTTTATTATTAATTTTAAGAAACTTGAAGAAAACCATTTTGTTTTCCGAATATAAATTAATTTATCCAAGATATGCCCACATAAAAAAAAGCAAAATGTGACAAGTTCACTTGTCATGGACCAAAGCACCACCGACTTTGAATGGAAATGTGGATTAAAATTACACCATTCGACCTCTACTGGAAGAATAAAGCCTGGACGTCTTCATAACTGACATTGGAAGATATAACACATGTCAGAATTTACACGTGAAAGTAGTTTAACTCACATGCCAATTGCTCTGGTTAATGTTTCAGTTTTTAAGTAATATACCCAAATCTTCCAACTATAGGGAGTTTTAATTTGCTATAATCTGCATGTGTTTTTGCAAGTCACATCACTTAGTATAGTAATTCTGTTTACTGCTACAGCAAGCTAAACCTGCTTCGGTATTTAACAAGATGCTAACAACAAGTTCTGGCTTTATTGTCACTAGCAAAAGATTTAATGCTTTTGTGTGTGGGAGGGAAGAACGTAAATGGGAATGATTACTGCTGAAGGTCATTACCAGCTGCCATTATAACAAGAATTGGTGCACTGACACTTGCTATTACACGACTCATAAAATAAACTTAAGTAATCGGCCTTGGCATTCTGCATTCTCAGCTTCTGAATATACATTATCTGGTAAAATACTTTGAAAGTAATGCCAGATCCATTAACAAAAGAAAAGGTATGTTAATACACATCTAAAGAGGTTTACAAATTAAAATAGGAAAACACCTGCTTTGTGTATACTAAGGTCTCTCGTGGGCCATCTTTGTCCAATTGTACCTGGGGTAATCTTCTACCTGTGCTTTGCCCACAGCAGCTAGCGCATACCTCTCCACAAATGCAGAGTTTGCATGCCACCGGCTGCTGAGAGCTAGCATAGGACGTCATATACATCTGTGGTCAATGTGGCTACAAAGGAGCAACCATTTGTGGAGAGCTCTATGCCGGCAGTTGCATCAACCTTCTAGGCTATGGTAGCTGTTAAAGGAGCCAAGGCACAGCCACATTGTCTTAATCTTTTCACTTAAGTTGCCAGTGTCAACTGGTTCAGGTAGCCTTGGACTTCGGGACAGAATACTAGTCTATCACATGTTGATGTTGGAATCCATAAGGTAACTTTTCAACTGAAAGTCTCGGGAAACGTAGAAATAAACTTGGTGGGAAAGAAAATGCACTAATGCATTAATAATCACTCTTGGTTTGTTTAAAGCCATGACAGCCTACCTTTTAAGTAAGCTTTTCTTTCTCTCTCACTGATCCCTGAAAAATAAATGTGACATTTTAATGGCAAGGCTGTTTTAAAACCATTTTTGTGGAATTCTTGTGGATCCTGCTTAATTTAAAAACGAACGGTGCATGTGCTTGCAGCTCAACACCTTTACATAAATCATACCTATTATAGAATGACACATGGACAGGCTGTCACAGGTCACTTAATAGTATCCATTTTTTTTCTCAAACTCTTTTGTGATTTGTGTTTTAAAGCCAAACATTTCCGGACCTTTGGAAACAAAGCCAAGACATTTATGTAAAAAGGCTGACTTGGGTCTGAAACCTAAAAATAAATCTGCCCCGTGATCTATTTACTGCCACTGGAATCTGTTTTTAACTAAGACGTGAAATATCTAATGGAACCTGGTTCAGTTTGTTGTGAAGACAAGATCTGATCCGCTATGCACCTGTTACTTTCAACTACCCGTGAAGGCACACATTAGCAGAATGTTATATTGTTTATACACAGAAGAAACTATTTCTGAATATTGCACATTGGTTGCCGCCGAAGCAAAGAAGCATTGAAAAATCTTTTTCACTGGTCAGCAAGACTCTTATATGTATTCTGTGTTTTTACTTTATGTATGCACATGCTGTGTGGGATGTAAGCTGTAAAGGTTAAAGACCTTGAGCAATGCTTTAAAATAATTCAAAGCTTTTTATATTTTTGCAAACATTAAGAATAGAAATGTGTGTGTTTTCAAAATCCTCTATAACCAGTAATAAATCTGTGAGTTAATTGTGTTTTTTGCGTTACATCTAACAATACATTTGGCTTAGTAGCCTTTAATTTGTTGATCTTTGCAAGTTCATTTGCAGTTGTGCATTCTACTTAATGTGTTTTGGGTTTTTTTTAATGATTTTTCCCACTTAACTATTTTTGTTATGCTTTTTGGAGTCCGTTTTACATGGAATTGGAGGGACGCTTTAGTGACCCTGAACCCCTACTATGGAAGAATAAATATTAAAGTATTCTTTCTAAAACGAAAAGTATAAACAACTTATCTGACTGAGTTTGCAGCCATGGTACTAAATCGTCTTTGTTCCTCCATGATTTGAAATGTATTGCCACTGACTGGCCGCTTAAGCTGTCAATCAGTGGCATTAAAGTATTTACAGTACTTACAATGATAAGTCCATGCATGTAAGCATTCAGATTCATGTACTAAAAGGGAACAGTTCCAGAATGAAATGAGAAACATAGAGCAATACCTAAAATGGCTTTGCATCCCAAAATACAACTTTAAATTGTTTTATTTAAAAAAAAAAAACTGTTTGACAGTGTAAGCAGCCAATAAGTGACAGGTAATCTTTCCCATGGAAATCAATAGAATAACCTCACACATGGACACTGGGGGTCAAAACGGACCCCTCCAAGAGACAGCTCTGGGTCTGAAAAGATTTAACTTTATGATCTCATGCATTTGCAAAACAGGCCATTTTATCATATCTATTCAAATGCATATGATGGCTGTAGTGTCCCTTTAAATACATTTCATTGCATGAAAATTGGGGCAAATGTTCTCGGCTCCTCCCCCAGTTGCCTCTACAGAAAAGGACTCATTCATATGTACAATTCTTGCACACGCGCAGTGGCATTTCCCTTTTTAGTTGGCGCTGATTGACTGATGCTGCTTTCACTAACTGTAATGGGAGCTCAGCCACTACTGACTTTAATAGAAGTGTTTCTGATTATGTGTTGGAAGTATACTTCTTTCATAGCTTTATTGGTTTCACTAGAGGCAGCCAGGAGAGTGCTTAAATGAGACTGATGTCTAATTGCCTATCTCCAATAACTAAAGAATGCAAGCACAAACCACGCAGAAATCTGCTTGGAATCTGTGCAAAAAAAAAAGGACTCCAATGTGCATTAGAAAATAAAGTAGAGTTTGGGAGACTAGATTCCAAAATACAGTTTCTTTCTTACGTTCTTTTTGTTCATATTTGTGTAAATCTAGTAATTTTAAATGTAGAAATATGATCGTGGGTCATGGTCCTTCAAGCGTTGAAGGGTTTTTTTATGATTTAGCACATTTCGGAACTTGCAGAAACCAAACTTCTGCTTTTAAGATACATTTTTTTAGGCTTTCTTGTTCTTGTGTTAATGTGAATACAAATGTTTTGTTTAGACTCTTAACTGCTTAAACAGTTTTTAATAAACAATTTAAAGTTGTATTTTGGAATGCAAATCAGTTTTAAGTATTACACTATGCTTCTCGTTTAATTCTGGAACGGTTCCCTTTTATTACATGGCTCAGAATGCTTTTATGCTTGGACTCTTATCATACTCTATTAACCACATACATAACTAAATTCAGTTCTGGTTGTAGTTCATAAATGGTAATCGTGAAAGCTGTTGAGGTTTAATCTTACGTCCCCACATTCCTTTCAGGAAAGAGTCAGCCTGCCAACGCTTAATTAGGGATTTTCATCACTTCCTCAAGACAACTATTACAGCAGGAAACTTTCTGGAAGTTAACTCCATTAGAAAAGAACTTCATTTGTTCCCATACACTGCTTAGTGGCTTTACTTCCCACAAAGGAAAAAAAAAGGACTGGTTGTTCTGCAAGGATTGCTTGTGAAGAACTCCCAGTGAAAGCAAGAATGCATTGGCACTAAGCATGCCAGCTAAATACTAATGCTGCTAGTCTAATCTGAGAGCTGTTCTTGATTACATTATTCTTGTCATTTGATTTTCAGCTTTATGACAAAATTAATACGAAGTCTTCACCGCAAATCAGGAATCCTCCCAGTGATGCTGTACAGAGAGCCAAAGAGGTAATTAGCTTTTTTTGCCTTGTTCCCTTTATTTAATTCTCTTCATGTCTTTGTTTCCAATCAGTAAATCAGAGCTTGACTTTGGTCTTTTGGAAATGTAAATACTCAGAATTGACGAAATGGGTGAGTGAAAATGGAAAATCTTATTTACATTGAAGAGCTACTGTCATGTTAGCTGAAATGTTGCATATAAAAGAGATCAACCGTAATGAATGGCTCTATTATTCAGCTGTAATCGGACATAGTCTGCCTAGGCTAAAAGTATTCACATGTCTCTAGAAAGGTGTTGGAGGTTACAGTTTTGCACTGTAGCCTATAGCTTGACTTGGCTCTTTTAGTCCGGTAGTGTAGATGTGAAAAAAGAGTATTGCTGTATGGAATACTTTTTTCTTATTATTGGACTAACATCCCATAAGCTGTTCATTATGGGATGATCTTTTATATGTAACATTTTTTTTAAAACATATACATGTTTATTGTGAATACAAATAAGTGTGTGTGGGGGTAAATGAATACAGAACTGTGCAGAAGTTTTAGGTATGTGTGGGAAAAAAATGCTACAAAGAAAGAATAATTTCAAAAATAGACATGTTAATAGTTTTTTATCATTTAACAAAATGCAAATTGAAAGAACACGGGAAAATGTAAATCAAATCAATATTTGGTGAGACCACCCTTTGTATTCAAAACGGTTAAACTTGCGTAAAGTAAGGGTTTGTGTAGGTAAGTATACCGAACAGGCGCTACTGGTAATCCGTTTAATATGTAGGTTGAAACACAATCAGTAACTGAAACAAACAGCTGTGTAGGAGGAATAAAACTGGCTGAGGAACAACCAAACTCATTAAACTGTCTTCAGCAACCTCACCTTGCACCTTGGCAAGACTGAGCACAGCAACAAGGCAGTTATACTGCATCAGCAAGGTCTCTCTTAGGCAGCAATTTCAAGGCATAGAGAGGTTTCCAGATGTTCTGTCCAGGCTATTTTGCAAAAGCACAAAGAAACATGCAATGTTGAGGACCGTAGACCTAGTTGTCGGCCAAGAAGTGTATAAGCATTGGCAGAAAACAGTAGGACCCTGGTACACCAATTTACTGATGGGAGAAGTCTAATCAGGGGTTATCAAGATTTGTGACCAAACACAGGATGCCAAACCACAAACCAGGATGTAGAAAAATGGGCAACTGCTCTGGGCTGATGAGTTAGCTGTAGTGGAAGGCACTTTGTTCTCCAAAGGGCTGGTGAGTGAAGCATGGTGGAGATTCTTTGCACGTCTGGGGCATAAACATACAGCCAAAGTCATCATGAAGAGAGTAAAGCAACTGAGTGCAAGTGAACCTAGAAGAATTGATGCTGTTTTGAAGGCAAAGGCTGTTCACACCAACTATTGATGCGATTTAGATTTCTGTTCACTCACTTTGCATTTTGTTAAGATAAAAATTAGCATGTCTATTTCTAAACCATTCTTGCTTCTTACAGCATTTTTTCATACCTGCCTAAAACATCTGGATAATACTATATATGTAAGCGTGTTTGGTCGCTATTCGCAGTAAAAAAAAGTTGCATATAAGTTGAAATGTACAGCTTTCGTGTAAACACTCAGGTTAGTTACGCTCAGATGACTGGTATGCATTGCAGTGTTACGGTTTGTTGATTGGATTGCTTTCATTAGTTATTTATTCTTGGTAAGTAAGCAAGTTGCAGCACAGCATATGTTTGGATTGAGTGCAGATAAATAATTTCCTGAAGGTTGCGCTAGGTCAACATATACATTAAATATAATGGAACAATAATAATATTCTGTGCGACCATTCCAACCACAGTTTATAAATAACCATGCAAATATAATATAATATGCAGTGGTTTAAACATTTACACATACATTACAATAACTGCATACAGAAAGATTTGTTGTAGAAACATCTTGCATATTTTAACCCGCATGGATAGTCACAAACGTGTATAGATCAAAACAGGAAGTGTGTATGTCTGTGTGTTAGTGTTCCCGATTGAAAAAAACGTACATCCAGTGGGAGATGAGCAGGAAAGTTTCCATCCTCCGCTGACCTCATACACTTTGTTAGTCTAAAGTTTCATTAACACACAGTATAATAGAAGCTTCACTAATATATACCAGTATATGAGAAGTATACTTGGTCAAACCATTGAAAAATGTTAACATTTGGTAGTTCTTTAGAAGCTATATAATGCTGTTTTTGTTCTTAGGTGGAACATTGCTTAGACCTCTGTTTTTGCTGTACTCAAGCATTAGATCTTTCATAGTTGCATCACAACAGTCTGTTCTTTTAAAAGTGTGTACACGGCAAGCCTAGTGCGCTTCATGTTACAGACCATGTGGCTGAATGATAGTATTGTACTCCTACACTCAGTACACCTTTGATAAATGTAGATTTGGCCCTCCCTTCCATTCATGAGTAAATGATTGCTACCAGTGCACTGCTGCCTTCTACTTCCTGAGTACTGTTTACGGCAGCCCCAAATGAACGCTTTCCATATGGAAGGAATGGCTGTATACATGGCAGTCCTTTCAGTTTGTGCTCTTCAACCATATTTATTGCAACAAAACGTCCTCTCTGAATTTGGTGACTGCTCAATCCACGGTTATCCAGCACAAGCATAATCTCTTTGTAGATAATAAGTAACTCCCAGTCACCTTTGTACCTTTTGCCATTGTAGGTTTTGGAAGAAATATCATGTTACACAGAAAACAATGATGCCAAGGAACTAAAACGTATTCTAACGCAACCTCATTTCATGGTAAGAAAGCACTACTTTTATTATTTATTGATTTATGTAGTGCAGTTATACTCCACAGCACTCAGCAGTGAGGTGCTGCACGAGCCAGGGTACCACCAAGTCCTTCAATAAATCCCAAATAAAGAAGCAGAGGCTCAGCACTCAAATGATAAGGTGAGTTTATTTCACGCAGGCAATATTTTGACACGCAGGTCTTTCTGAAGCCTTGAGAAAGACCCGTGTGTCGAAACGTTGCCTGTGTAACATAAACTCACCTTATCATTTGAGTGCTGAGCCTCTGCTTCTTTATTTTGGATTTATTTAAAGCTATAGACGCAGGTTACGTGAAGAGGATTATTTGTGCTTCACATAGGTCAGTCTTTGCATTAGGCTTCACGTGTGCTTTCCACTGGCGCCTTCACTATACAGTCTGATCGGAAAAGTAATAATTTTACCAATTAACCTATTACTGACCGCAGTCCTTCCTCTGTGATAGGAGGCATTGTACGCTTGTGTATCCATTATGTCTTAGTCTGTCTATTGTAGTTTTGTCATACCGTTTGAACATATGTTCAGAAGCGCTGCGAAAATTGTTGGCGTTATATAAATAAAACAAGGTAATTACCCTGGAGAGAAGAGACTAGGGTGTTCTGCCCGCAGGTGTAATTTGGACTGGTACACGATTGCATTTTTTATAAATGATTTGCAAAACTGCCATAATAAGGGTACACCGTGCAAACGTCGTGATTTCCTTTAAACCTCCAAAACAGCAGCATTTGTGGTAGAATTGCATGTGAGATTATTTATCTCCATTAGTTTCCAGTTGCTACAACACTCACAAGCATGTCGCTACCTTACCAGTTTGTTTGTAGTTTCCTGTAACACTAATCAGACTGCAGTGCTTTGGAGCGGCAAGATCGCCCCATGAATAGAAATGTTTCACCGTGGTGTACGTACCCTATATAGCCCCTACATTGTACTCAAACATAATATGAAGTTTCAGACCATTACCGCCTATATCCAGAGCCGCACAGCCTACGAGGCACCTTCACTGGCTGCCTTGGCCCAGGCCTCTTGGAAAGTACAACCACAAACCTTATTTCAACTTATTTCACTAGAAACAAAAAAAGAGGGAAAAAAAGTAACAAAATTAATCGTGTAACCACATATGTTAAAATTATGTTCTGCAAAATCCAACACCTTTTTAAGTGTCAATAGATAGATGTGTGTTTCTGTGTACTATCCAGTTGTCATAGAGCTTTTATGATCAGTGAGCCATTTGGGTACCATGTAGCACATTTCTACATCTTCTGTTGTATATGGTTTATGGTATCAAAATGTTTTTGCCATTGTTTTCGTATTGTGGCGACAGCTTAATAAGGACATTTTAATATTTGTCCCTTTAATAGCTGTTTTTCTTTAGTTCATGGTATATTATCTTGCACGTATTGGTACAACGTTATGCTCACTGGTTTCCAGTCCAGCTGCTGGGTGTATTTGCTTAATCAAAGGACAAGAAAATAGTGGTTTGCAAACACATCCAGCTCTATTAGATAAGGGAATTGTTGAGGGTTTTTATTTCAGGGGGAAAAAAACAGAGGAAAAAGTCTAACTACTCCCAGGCCATCAGAACAAGGAACACAAAATGCACCATACAGACTACAGTTTCTATTGATTCTGCATCCTGTATCCAACGAATGCCGTTAAGTACATATGATCTCATTGCTGGGGAATGGAAGCACTAAGAGGTTGTAAAACTGGTGAACAGACGCCCATGTAATGGAATCATTACTTTTCCTGAAGCTTTTTTTGCGTATGTGTTACACAGTGATGGATTATATATCCGCCAAATAAATGTCAGTTTGAGATATTATGAAGAAAAAGGGGTCTGACTACTAGTGTTGGACAATGATTGATTAACTGGTTGGATGCAGTCTCTTAACTTAAAAGGAAAAGTTTGCTTTTTAACACAATGTTTAGTTGTGCTTACATGATCAAATTGGCCTTTTTACAGTCTAAATATCTAATACAGAACAAGCCATATGTTAATGAGCGAGTGAGTAAAATCTTTGTGTCTGTTTATTTGAAGATAAGCTAACCAGAAGGAAACTCCCTGTATTAATAGATATTGGCGACGGAAACTGTGGTCTGTATGGGAAGGAAAGCTGATTGATTTATGGAAGCAATTAGACTAATGGGTTTTTTCTCTTTTTAGTCCGGGTAATTAAAAAAAATGTGGTAACATTAATACATGGCCCTTTTTGTAAGTTGCTTATGGTTGCAAATCAACTCAACAGGGGATAGGGTGCCTTAAAGATCCATCACTCTTCCCAAATTCTTCATTTTGTAATTTGATGTGCCAAATAAATCCCAAGGGAGGAAGAAGAGATTTGTTTTGACTTATAATTCCTAAAGAAAAAAATGAAATAAGTCTATCAATATCTTAGAAGTCTGTCAAGATATAAAACTCATCTAGAAGGGAAACTTTTCTACTATTAAAGTATTTGACAAACAATGTGGCAATCTGTCATGTTATCTGTAGATTGTCTAAATGTAATAGAAATTATAGAAGTAATAAATACCGTAAGTGGTAATTAGTACCAACACGGTCAACAAAAATGTCTAGCTCCATGTCATCTGTGTGTTGGAGATGCCTTGCCCCAGGCTATCCAACAGTAAGTCGTATCTGTTGACACATACCCCAGTAGCCCTAAAACTATACATGGCACAGCAAAATAAAACTCTAATCCTGAAATCCAAAAAGATACCTACCTGGCAAAACATTAGGTGTCAACTACTTGCAATTTGGAGAAAGGTACAATGGAATCCAATGTAAGAATTGACCTCCATCAGCTTAAATTTTAAACCCAATATCTTAAAAACAGTTGAACTGATTGACGCGTCATGGTACAAGCTATAGCTAGTATATTACATGACAGTTCCTTTTTAGCATAATTTACTAAAACTGTTTAATAAGCAAAATAAAATGGACTTGTAAAAGTACCCCTTTCCTACACAAAATAAGGTTTCTATTAGAAATACTAAGCATGAAGGTAAAACATTCAAGTAGACATCTAGGCACAGAGAGGGCACTGCTGGGTTGCTTCCTTAACACTTCTCTTTCCATTTGCCTTATTCTCTCCCTCCCAACTGCTTGGCTTGATACAACAGAATCTGCTTGCCAGTGTACATGCCAGATCTAGATTGGCCCTCTGGCACACCAGGCAAATGCCCGGTCTGCTGCTGGCCGACAGCACCCAGTACTCACCTGATCTGCCGCTCCAGGTGGCTGCATGTGCCCAGCCCCATGGTCCGTGAGCATAAAAACCTAATGTACAGACTGTCATACTTAGCCGTTGGCCACACTTATGTCATTGGGTAGTCGGTGGCCTTTAGTGCCAGGGCTGCCCCCTTATCACAGGTCTTACACTGGTACGTGTGAAGTGTAGTCACCACCAGCCAGCTCCAACACTGGTTAATACGCATGTAACATGCATTCACTGTTGGTGGTGCTCCATAAGTGGTACTGGAATGCCCCACTAAGGGCATTAACTGTTTAACATTTTTTCCCCGACCTTTATTTTAGGATTGAATCTCGGCTAATCATAATGAATTTTATATTTTTTCTAAGCAGCGTTTACACTGTAGAAACGTGGCAGTACTTGAATTTTATATCCAGCATTATAGTGCTATCATGGGACAGATATTTTTAAAATTAGTTTTGTAAATGCATTTTTAATGGTCACTTTTCACATTGCATTTTATAGCCCAAAGTTATTCCCTTATCTACCTTCTTGCAAAACTACTAGTTTATCTGAAATACACTGAGCAGGCACATCTTACTGTAGCTACTGTTTCTTAATATATGAATGAGAAACATGGCCGAGAGAATTCTGAAGAAATAAAATACACATTGAAGTCGACGTCCTATAAGCCATCATTTGTTAATCGGCTTTATACATTCTGAATAGGACAAAACAAAAACTCTAAAAAGCCTGCTTATTATCTTCAATGATGCAAGTTTGTTTATTTTCTGTAACAAGTATTCTGGTTTCTCCCAAAATAAACACCCATCCTGTCTTGAATCATGTATCATTTACTCTCATCATAGTAATTCAGGATACCACATCCTGTATTTTCATTGACTTTTTTCTTTGCTATAGGGTAATAAGTCTTAAAACCAGTCTTCATAGTCCTTTGTTTCTAAAACATTTTTATTTCCAATACCTTATACAGTAACTACCTTGGTTACACCTGCCATCATGTAGTTGTAAGGAAGAGGTATCGAGTGGAAAGAAAAGGAGGCGCAATTCTTCCATTTTTGTATGTAGAATAAGCCACAATAAAAAACCAGGCTACTCAATGAAAAAACATCAACTTTAATGATATATACACCCTTAGTGTTTTTCTTATATTTCATTGGAACCTGGAATTAAAACTGATTTCATGTAATTGACATACACTAAATAATCCATATTGGTAAAGTGAAATGAAGAAAGTAACTATATAAAATAATTCTAAAAAAAATGGAAAAGTGGTGCATGTGTACCCCCTTTGCTATGAAGACCATAAATAGCATCTGATGCAACCAATTACCTTCAGAAGTCCACCTTTTAAGTGTCACATGATCTCAGTATATGTTCTGAAAGGCCCCAGAGTCTGCAACACAACTGAGAAAGGGGCACAAGCAAGCGATACCATGAAGACCACGGAGCTCCCCAAACAGGTCAGGGATAAAGTTCTGGAGAAGTACAGGTCAAGGTTGTATAAATATATATATATAAATACATTATTTAAAAATGGAAAGAATATGGCACTACAACAACAAACCTGCCAAGAGTGGGTCGCCCACCAAAACTAACAGACATAAAGGAGGGCATAAATCAGAGAGGCAACAAAAAGACCAAAGATAATTCTGAAGAAGCTGCAAAGCTCCACGGCGGACATTGGCTTATCTGTCCATAGGACAACTTTAAGCCACGTACCCCACAGAGCTGGGCTCTATGGAAGAGTGGCCAGAAAACCGCCATTGCATAAAAATAAGCAAAAATATATGCTGTTTGCCAAAAGGCTACTCCCCAAACATATGGAAGAAGGTACTCTTGTCAGATGACACTAAAATTGAGCTTTTTGGCCATTATTGGAAATGCTATGTCTGGCTTAAACTCAACACCTCTCATCCCTCTGAGAACATGGTGGTGGCAGTCTCATGCTGTGGGGATGTTTATCATCGGTAAGGACTGGGAAACTGGTCACTATTGAAGGAATAATGGATGGTGCTAAACACGGGGGAAATTCTTGAGGGAAACCTGTATATCTTACAGATATTTGAGACTGGGATAGAGGTTCACCCTCCAGCAGGACAATGACCCTGAGCATACTGTTAAGCAACACTCGAGTGGTTGAAGGGGAAACGTTTAAATGTCTCAGACCTCAATCCAAATGAGAATCTGTGGTATGACTTGGATTGCTGTACACCAGCGGCAGCTTGAAGGAGCTTAACCAGTTTTGCCTTGAAGAATGGGCAGTGGCTAGATTAAGACATATACCCTAAGAGACTTGCAGCTGTAATTGCCCCAAAATGTGGCTCTACAAAATATTGACTATTGGGTGAAGGGGAGGTGAATAGTTATGGACACATTTTCTGCTTTTTTGTTGTATTTCTCAATTGTAAATAAAAAATATTTCGCATTTTCAAAGTGGTAGGCATGTTGTGTAAATGAAACAAATCAATTTTAACTCCTATTCCGTGGCACTTAGGAAATTGCCACTTAGTTATAAAGTGGGACACGAATAGAAAGTGGCCTGTGCTATTTTACAGGTAAGTTTGTTGATCGGTTGGAAAGAAAATGAAGCTGCTGATGTACACGTTTTATAGTGAAGAATGTTCGAGGTTCAGTTAATACATTTCCCCAACTAAGTATCTAACCTTTACAGGCCTTACTACAAACTCATGATGTGGTAGCCCATGAAGTTTACAGTGACGACGCATTAAGAGTTACGCCACCCCCCACCTCTCCCTACTTAAACGGCGATTCTCCAGAAAGTGCAAACGGGGATATGGATATGGAGAATGTTACTAGAGTCCGCTTAGTTCAGTTCCAGAAAAATACAGATGAACCAATGGTAAGTACATCCCATTTACCTATGCAAATTGCAAATTAAATTGTAGTTAAACAGGTTCCAGACATAAATGTCTAAGCAAATGACAAGTGCTGCCACTGAAAAGACTTCTATAATGTTTTTATTTATTGTAAAATATTGCTTGCCCAAAACTCAGGTTTTTTTGATCAAATGTGTGCGAATGTTAAAAAAAATATATTATGTATATTTTTTATATTTTACATAATAATATTTTATATATATATGTTATATGTGATGGAAATTCTGCCCATACTCTGTCTAACCCCAATGTGTTGTCTTTTCCACAGGGTATAACACTAAAAATGAATGAGCTAAATCATTGTATTGTTGCAAGAATCATGCATGGTGGAATGATTCACCGGCAAGGTAACCACCTAAAATTTCATAACGTTCTACTGCATTTGTTTATTGGAATAAATATGGTTATTGTATTCTTGTTTGGTGCATTTCAGCTTTATGTTTCTAGTCTAGGGTCTACTCAAGTCTGGGGGGTAAAAGGGTCAGCTTATCCAGGTAACGTACAACATGAAGTTCATACAGAATTTAGCTACAAAGCTGGATCCCTTTTAACTTATTTTGGGACCTTGGGGAAGCCTTTGTAGAATTCAGCATTTGGTTACCAAGTCCCTGGGAATAATTTGCCTTTTTGGGTGAAGATGATAAAAGTATAAAAAAATTATACAAAAGAGGGACTTCTAGTTAATGTGAATGTGAGGTGCTCAGTAAGTCAGACCTTTTTTTGTGAGTCAAAGCTGTTGTCTTAAGCACTTGATTAACACACAAGATGTAGTAATGTTCCTTTTATGGTCCTTCTATACTGACATTGAAGTTGGTTGTGTTCGGACCATTATTAGAACAATTTTGATTGCTGGCTTTAATAAGTCACTGCAAAAGAATCATTGTAAAGGAGTCTTGGGGTCACCATGTACTGCTCAGATACCAGCATTCAGGCACAACATAGTTCACTGTTATGTTAAAAAAGTGTGCCTTTTAGGCTCACATAATTACATCATATTAATGTGGTTTTGCCAGTACAAACTGTAGCTATTATCTCCTACTCAGAAGTAGAGCCTTACGTTTTATTTTTTTTGTAACTGATTCGGTTTCCACAGTGATAATCCCCTGTATGCTAATAAACACACACAAAAAACTAGCTTTCAGCTCCTTGCTTTCAAGTTTCAGTCATTTTCCATAGCAATTTAGAACAAGGTCATTCTCAGTGGATTTCACAAGAACTGCAGACCGAACATTTGAAATAACACTTGAAGAGAAGAGGACATATCTATAGTCACTTTGTCCTCATGTATGGACAGAACATCTAGTGCCAGTTTCCATATTATGGCTTAACTTTTTCTAAATATACAATGGTAAACAACCTTGCCAATTACATCGGTCACGACATCACAAACATAATGACATAGTTATGACCTCAAACATTACGTTGTTACATCATTGTGTGGGTAACACCACCTATTTTGAAAGTGCTCCCCCTGAAGTTGGAGCCTGCAAGTTACCAGGTATAGATAATATACAATGTCACTTAAAAGAAAAAGAAAAATGACCTTTCCTGAGTCTACCCACGACACCAGCAACACCTTGTCAATGTGATTCCCTCTTCCACATACAATAGAACAATACACAGCAAACTTCCAAAAGTGCAAAATCTAATAAAAATCAAACAGAACCTGTTGTGTACATGTATTCCAGGCTCAATCAGTGATAATTTATCTTGGGGGAGGGGGAGACACAAACAAAACCAATAGTGTAATACAGTCCAGATGAGTAATCCCTTCCCAGGTGTTAAATGCACTCACAAAGGAGAAGGTAGTAAAAGCTCCTCAGAATATATGCCCTGAACCCCCACGTACCTCCTGGTAGCCTCTCAATAGAAGAGAGAGGACGGTGTTCTCAGTATAAAATCTTCCGTTTATTTCGGTATTGATCGTAAAATAAATAAAAACAATAAATAAAATTTGCCAACATAAAAAATATTGCTGCAGTTTGGTACGCTACACGTTTCGCTCGTTCAGAGCTTCTGCCAGGCATCATGTTCATCTGCATGTTGGTATGCTGATCATATAGTGGTTAATTTTAAGCACAGATTTTCCCCGTGTAGTACCTGTGGCCTAGTAATAAGCTGGTGCCTTCAGGAAAGTCTGAACACCTAGTATTTTGGCTGGTGCGAACAACTTCCCGATCGGTAAGCAAGAAAGCTATTGGTTATAGGGACCATCTATTACAGGAATTTGTCTTAGGGACATAGGAGGCACCCTGTCTATGTGAGCAAAAACAATAACCAAAGGTTTTGGGGAGCTGTCTTCTTAGTTTGAGAATGTTAGCAAGAAAATGCTGCACATATTCAACATTGAGATCACAAACTAGAAGCCAGTGGTTGATTCTGAGACCTTGGTACCTTGTGTACTGATACTTGTATGATGCAAGGTGCTTGCAAGTTCATTTAATGACTTAGTAGCCATTCAATGTCAAAGTGTGTATACATTTGGTACAACTGCCCCCTTCTAAGGTACGAAGCTGCTCTACTACGTTGTACACTAAATCAGGTTATGTTATGGGGTGCCCAAATCTTACTAGCTTGCACTAAAGAGAAAAATGTTGTTAAATATACATTTGCAGCCATTCATCCTTTGCCTCTTTTATTCACATTTCCCATATGCTCCTGTGGCTGAGTTTACTCTACCCGCACGAGGCTTTTTTCCCCATTAATTAGACTGTTTAATTTGCAATCTCAGTCTTGTCAACACTCTGAAGTTGTTAAAACTGAAGTGCTGTTGAAAAACTCACTTGGCTCTCACATAGCATCTGTTTGAATGTTTTGTTATAGTGAGGGTTTTTTTTATGATGGGCACAAAAAACACTGCCAAGTTCTTTTATAAAGTTCTAGAAATGTAATTTTAGTAACAAGAACGGCATCCCATGAAATAGTATTGGGTAAATTTTCTTCCATCCTTAGGTCAGTAGTAGACAAATTTGGTCCTTTTTTGTCTTCCCATCTAATGATTTTCATATATTATTCTCTGGTCTGCAGTTAAAGGAACACACCTTTATTCAGCCATGCACCCGCCTCATCACCGCACCGGTCCAGGCCAGAAGGGCCATTTCTAAACTATTTTGAACCGGCACTGGGAGACAGGAGCTTATCAGGGTCATGTGACATCACGTGTGTGTGAGCATGCGTGTGTGTGATGATGGATGTGGACTTGTGTCTGTGTGTAATTGTGTAAGTGGGGTGAGATGGAGTGTGTTAGTGAGTATGAGTAAGTGTATGTAATTTTGTGTAAGTGTGTTTACATATGTTGGAATAGGGGCAAGAGGCAAAGAAGACACAGACCAGTTGTGTGGGGGCAATGATGGCACAGACTGTTGAGGTTGGGGGGCAAGGGGCAATTGTTCGCACCAGGGTCAAGTGGTTTCTAGACAGATCGGTAAAATAAGTGAAATTGGAACATTGGCTAGAAAAGATAACTAGGTAAACTTGATCTTGCATATAGCAAAAGATGAGTCAAGGCTTTTAACCCTTTTTTACTGAGATACATGCCAGTAGCCCTGTCCATGACACCAGGGCCTGGGCAATTTATAGCTATTGAAGGCAGAATGGATGGAGCAAAAAAAAAAAGAGTCAATAGCCAAGTGAAAGATCGGATCTAAATCAAATTAAAAGCCCAAGGAACTATTTGAAAACAGTGGTGCACAAGCTGAGAGTTTATTGAACTGTATTAAAAATACAATGTGACATCACTGCCCATTGATGGTATAAAGGCTGAGGTACTGGCTATAACCTCGGACTAGGTTGACGGAAGACAATGTCTCCTGTGCATCTGCACTTTTAACATTGCAAACTCAATGTTAATGGTGCCATCATCTCCCCGTCTACTCATGCTCTCTTGGTGTCACCCTTGACTCTGCCCTTTCCTTCACACCCCATATTCAGTCTGTCTCTAAAAACTGTCGCCATCTTAAAAACATTGCCCACATCCGTCCCTTCCTAACACAGGATGCCACTAAGGCGCTTGTCCATGCCCTGATTATCTCCCGTCTTGACTACTGTAACTCTGTCTTAGCCGGCCTCCCTCTTAACCGTTTCACCCTTCTACAATCCACCATGAATGCTGCTGCCAGACTTATCTTCCTCTCCCATCACTTTACTAATGTCTCTCCCCTCTGTCAGTCTCTTCACTGGCTGCCTGTGCGCTTCAGGATTAATTTCAAAATCCTCACTCTTACTTTCAAAGCCCTTCACAGCGGTTCCCCTCCCTACATCTCCTCACTCATCTCTAAATACACTCCTAACTGGTCCCTCTGCTCATCCAATGATCTCCTTCTATCCTCTCCTTTGATTTCTAGCTCTCATGCCCGCTTTCAAGATTTCTCAAGGGCTGCCCCTATCCTCTGGAATGCCCTCCCTCGGTCTATCCGTCTCTCCCCCTGCCTTTATTCCTTCAGAAATCCCTCAAGACCCACTTCTTTAAGGATGCTTACAATATAACACACTAACGCCCTCCCATATTCCTTTAGCTCACCTTTCCTAGTCCCTCTCCTGCAATACTTTTACTAGTGTGGCTGGTCTACCCTAACAACGGCACTTTTATAATAATAATAACACATGGTTGCTCACTACCTTGTCTCATCCTCTCCCCCTCCCCATCTCACAGCTCTCCCCCCGCCATTCCTGGTAGCAGGCTACCTTGCGGCTTCCAGTGCATCTACTTCCACTACTGCTAGGGATTTGTCCCTCCCATGCAAAATGACCATAGTGTTCTCACAGGATGCATGAACTGTCATATTAGACATCATACGTATGTGCATCCTGGGGAAAAACACATATGCAAGAATGGGCTCACTGGAGTGGTGGGGGCATCTTTAGAATGAATTTCTTTTGGAGTTTGGTGCTCATAGGGGGTAGTATTTTTTCCATGCAGGTAATGGATGAATGCAAAGCACTTTAACATGCATTCCTTGTTCAACGCATTTGCCACTGCATCCAAAATGTTGTTACTATTCCTATTTGTCCCTCACAGAAGTAATAAATATTGGATGATGTAACTAAACTGTTAGAGTAATAAATACTGTCAATAGTCTGGTTCATTTTCTTTTATTGTTTTTATTTTGCAGGAACACTCCACGTGGGGGATGAAATCCGAGAAATAAATGGAATCAGTGTAGCAAACCAGACAGTGGAACAGCTCCAAAAGATGCTGGTCAGTGGCTGTAATTATCTTGTTTTATGATCCACTGTCTTTTTGTTTGTGTATTGTTTTTTTTTATTTCGGTGTGGGTGTTTTTGTTTTTGTTTTGTTTTTTAGAAAAAATACAGTAAGTTCATGACTAATTGTTTACACATTTTGTAAAATAACACTTTAGATCAACACACCAGGTTGTGGTAATTGAGTCATCTTAAACCTTAAAAATGTTTATAAACTCATCACAGTTGCATATTTTTTTTTCTTTATCAACATCTGTGTGTACATTTATATATAAAAACACCTCCAGCACTGTATATACCTTTTTAGGCATATTTAAATAATAAAATACCTGGAGTTTGGGATACTTCCCATCAATCCCAAAAGTAAATACGCAAGAATATGTAATTCTGGTGTTTATTCATACACTTAAAATACTAATAAAAAAAAAATCCAATAAGAATCAAAACCACAAGTTACTTTACATATTTACATATGTTTTGCACTTACTTGCATTAAAATGTCATGCTTCCTCCACTGTTATAAAATGTAGTTGTATATTGAATTATAAGTGTGTTTTCTATTCTACTTGACTCCAATCCTAATTCGCCCCCCCCACATTTCCCCCAACAGGGCAATGTATTATGGTATATAATGTGCTGAGTTGTGGACGTACATCTAGGTAACAGCTTGAAATAGAGTTTCAATGGGGTGGTGCTGATTATCATGAGCTTTTTTGTATACTTAATTAGTAACTCTCCACTTTAACCATTATTTTCCTCTTTTTTTTTTTTTTACACAAAACATATGTTCAACATATCTTTCTACTTCCAGAGAGAAATGAGGGGCAGCATCACTTTTAAGATTGTGCCAAGTTACCGCACACAGTCTTCATCCTGTGAGGTAATACAACCTTCTATGTATAGTTCTTGCTCTACCTTTTGTTCTGGACCCGCTGATGGCTGACTGTTACTTGCTTCTTGGGAGATTGTTTCTGCCTTTGCTAGTAGACCCTGCACACCAATTTTACAACAAAGATAACGGAACCGTGTGTCAGTCTCACCCACCTCGGTATGACTGCATGAACTTACATGCACAGATAGAGTCGAGATAAAATCGGATATTTCTAAGAATATATGTATTTGTGGTTTTATTGTAAAGCTGAGCTCTGTTGGGGACGTTTGAAATACTTATTTATAAGGCCACCTCCAACCGTAACTGATGGAGAAATGTCTAAAGTATAGTTTCCAAATGATTTCATTGTCTTTGCCGAATGACCATACCAACTTCCGAGACCTCAATTGCCCTTCTGTAAAACCTAAAATATGTTTAAAAGCATATCAGTGGAAAGCATACTTTCCAAAAACATTCTATTTCTCATGAAAGGAAATAACCGCATCGTTCTTGGTAGGTCAGCGTTACAGCTGTTGTAGCCAGCTGTGCTTTAGATGTGTGATTGTGTTGTATGTAACAGATGTCTGTATATTCACATTTTTTCCGGAAAAAATGTCAATGCATCCCTCTTTGCAGGGAATTTCAGTGTGTAAGAATAGAATTATCAACAATAAAGTGTTAGAGTTGCCAAGTGTTTGTATGAACAGCTACTGGCGCGAGTTCGGTAGTAGCATTAAACATCACACTGTTGCAATGTAAATTAGGTAAAATACCTGTGTACTCTAGCCAAATAAGATCTTTTAAGGATGAATAGTAATTTAGTCTGTAGTAACCTTTGCACGACAAAGGATATTGCCATGCTGGAGAGTCATGAAGCAACAGAATGTAAACATGCATGGCTTAGGGTTAAGGAATTTTGGAACCTGGTCAGAAGGAGGAGAATACTTCAGCCATCAAATTTTGTCTTTCTATATTACCGATTCCTGTTAACACTTTTTACTATATGTGCTCCCCAAGCAACATAAGCTTTAAGTTCTCCGTGTTGTGTCAAAGTTGACACTGTAGGAAGCATCTATTAGCAGCAGAGACCCCTTTCATACATAGTAACATAAAAATTAAGGTTGCATAAAGACCTAAGTCCATCAAGTGCCAACGCTTCTACTTATCCTTTATTTTCCATATTTTGGATTTTGCCACTTGGGGGGTTCCTCTGACTCCAAAATGCAGTCAGGTTTCTCCTTGGATGAAGAAGCTCTAAAATATTAATGTTTACTCAAACATTTATTTCCCTGATCACTGTGTGATCTGTAAGAGGGGTAACTAGACTGAGATGATTGAAAATATTTTCTAAACATTCAAAGTTTTATCTAATCCAACTTGGCTAAGGAGTTGAAGAGCATTTACCAAAGTACTTGTCAGAATTTGACTGATATATGAGGAGGTGCAAGGTACAAATGTTTAAAGAAATGCAGCTTAAATATAAGCATAATTGTGTGACTGTTTCCAAATACACTGCCAGTGGCAAATATCGACTGCCTATGAAGGCAATGAGCTCCCCTGGTTGTTTTTTCATTGAACTGCAGTTGCATTGACTTTATTTTTTTTTAGGTTCTTGTTACATTTTTTTCTTTCAATACACAAAAATAGGTACAAAAAAAGAACTTGATGGTTTTAAACTTCTTTTCGTTGATGCAGTCATAATTTTGCTTGTTTGTGATGTGTGTTAATGAACCTTGTGTCTTATTTCAGAGAGATTCCCCCTCTACATCCAGGCAGTCCCCAGCTAATGGTCATAGCAGCATTAACAATTCTGTTTCGGTAAGACCAGCAATTGCACATACACATGAAACGCCAAAAGGGGGAAAACTGATATAATCGCCAAAAGTTATTTCAGCAATGTTAATTTTAAAGTATTTTTAATATTTAATATTTTTTTACGTTTTCCGTTTCAACACAAGCTGAGTTTTTTCCACCACAAGTGGGTGTATTTTCTTCCTGCAAGGAATGTATTTTTCTCACATTTTTATCATAGCTAAAGTGCGTGTGAAAATTTTCATTGAGTTTCCTTGACATTTTTTACATTTTCACGGCATAAATATGAAAGTATGTGCCATATTTGTGTAAAAAAAAAAAAAGCAAGAAAGTAGTTTCCGCTATCTGAGTTAACAAATTGGTGTGCCCGCTGCTGCTGTTGCCTGCACATATTCTGCATAACATGAGAGTGAACTGTAAGCTCTTTCTACCCCTCTTTTTGATGATGGCTTTGTTATAAAAACATGAGAGCAATTAAAACTGTGCAAATCACTTCCTACCAAACCTATTTCAGGAACATCTTTAACACAAATGGCTCACTTGCCAAATCTTACCGGTAATTTATTTAACATCCTGTTTATGCTTATTTACTAGTATAAGAAGACAGTGAGCCTTTTGAAAAAAGATGAGCCTTTAGTTCCTTAAATGAGTAATTTGGTGACCGTTTTTTTTTTCTTCTTAATACTTTGTAGGAGATTATCAGGGAGATAACATAATACAGTATACAATGTCTGACTATGCCTTTTTTTTGGTTAATCATAAGCTCACAGTTTAATTGGGTAATCATGACAGGAGTCACGTGTGTCAGCATCTTGTATTAAGCAAACATTTCTTATAAGGGGGCATTTTTACAATAAGTATATCCCCAGTGCATTTGTGTTGAAGATGCCTTTTTTACTTTTTAAACGTCTTTCCCATTTGCTTAAACATTTCTGCTCGCTTCAGCTAAGATATCTAAAGCTTTGTTTTTTCTTTTATGATCATTTAATGTTGTTTTTTTTTCTTTGTAATTTGTTCCATACAATGAGAATGCACCTTACGCGTTATGAAGAAAGTACACTTTTATAATTAAGATAAACATTTCTTCTTTTGGGTCAAATTTATCCTACAGGACATTCCATCAACTACCCAATCAAAAGGAAGACAGGTGAATAGATTTCCTTGTACAAATATATGATGTGTAGACGCCAGTACTGTAACACTTCCCAGACATTGTGCTTTCGTGATTTTCATCTTTGTTACTCATATCTTACCATACCCACCGTTTTGTTCATGTATTCGACATATGAGTGTTTTAATGCATAGCCTAAGTGAGTGGTTATAGTATTATAGAAAATATAATAGTGGAAATACTGTAGATCTTACAATAACTCAGTAGGTAGTCAACACCAATGAGTTTTTTTCCTTCAAGGAGGGCCTTACTTTTTCTCCAAAAGCATAGTTCCATTAGTGAAATGATGTAGAAGATCCTGCCATGTTAAGTTGTTATATGCAGACTTGTTCATTTCAGCAGCGGAGGCTACATATGGTTGTGGCCCTTATAGCCTTATAGTTTACAGGTTTGTCGGTAAACTCACCTCTAGACACACAATTGCGTTTTGGGGGGGGGGGTTTACTTAAAGCTTGTGCTTTAACACAAACGACAAGAGACTACACATCACCATTGTTACCAGCGGAGTGAAGGTGCTCTCTTCTTGGTGGTATTTTGTAAGGCAACAGAATGAAGTGGCCTCAAATTACAGATACAACAAGATATTGTTTTGATATAGATATACTGTTATATACACTCTATCCTGCTTCCTTACACCATACCACCAAGTATTGCAGCACAGACTGCGCAGGTAAGATGTGCAACAGATGGCATACACATTGTCCAGGGTCATCAACTATCTTATTTGCACCATTGACGTATTATTATGTTCTCCACTGAGATAATCTGGATCCATGTTTTCTATTGGACCCAACTCCATGTGTTAAAAGTCAGAAGCCTTGAGTTTCAGATATGGCTGGAGAGCAAGGAATACCCAGACAACATAGTTGTGATATGGAGCAAATCCTAACTTTTACAGAAATCCGCTTCATAGCTAACTCTCTTCAGCCTTCATGCATGCTTTGCCCTGCCGTTCTGTTTGTCCACTAATATGAGTCACCTTGTTTTTTAATGAATTTCCAGATGTGGCTCCTAACACTGTACTGATGTGCAGTGCTTTCAGGTGGGGTCTTGATAATATTTGCCATGGCTCGTTTATAATGTGTTGTTTTCTAGATATATGTAAGAGCACAGTTTGAATATGATCCAGCCAAGGATGACCTCATTCCATGTAAAGAAGCTGGCATCAGGTTTAGAGTTGGAGACATCATCCAAATTATTAGTAAAGATGACCATAACTGGTGGCAGGGCAAACTAGAAAACTCAAAAAATGGAACTGCTGGCCTCATTCCTTCTCCTGAGCTTCAAGAGTGGTATGTTACTTGTCCGATGTTTTTAAGTGTAAATGTTGAAATATAAGCAGCAAACCAATTTTATCTGTGTTTTAACTCACACAATTAAAAAAAATGAATATACTGTATATCTATAAAGGATTAGGATTTGCAGTCCCATATAGCATCCCTGTGGTTCTGCAGCACTTCTGTGGTTCAGCAGGAGGGCAGCCCTGGATCCTTGTCCCTGTAAACATTGCTGCCCTAGGTCTATTCCAGGTCTGCTTCCTAATCAGATGGTCACCATTTGACTATAGATGGCCATATTCTGGCAAGTATTTAATTTTTCAGAATAAAGTTAATTCTCTTTTGTAAGCAGATATATTTAAATATATATAAAATATATTTAGTTGTGAAAATCAGACATTATCTTAATATTTTAGCACAAAGTATAATATGTCAATCCCCCTTCTGAAAAGAATAGAAAGAAGTAGGGTTTTGTTTTTGGACAAACATTTTAAGTTGCGCAGTATTTTAATGAAAACATATTTGTAAAAAAAGATAAAATGTAATGAAAGATAACTTTTTTGGTTCCTACATTAAAATTAATAGTTTGAATATGGAGGTTTCAAACTGGTAGTCCTTGAATAGTTTACAACCATTGTTGTAGCTTTTTTGGTTTGTATATAGGAATATGACTCTGGCTTAACAAAGAGGTTTAAGAAGAATAATTTATAAGAATTATTCCACTTGGTTATGTAGAGCAGATTCTCAATCGTGACTGTGTTGCCTCTGGGCCATGACTGATTGGTAACTTCATACAACCCTGGGCTTTAACTTATTGCTGAATTGGATTTCACCTTCTTTACTTAGTTTTAACTATGTTATACTTAAATGATTTTCAGATTGATTTATTTCTCATAAATTAATATTTCCATCTTTGATTTTAATTCACAAAAAGCTAACTTAACTTTAATTGATCTGCAGGCGAGTTGCCTGCATAGCAATGGAAAAAACGAAGCAGGAGCAGCAGGCCAGCTGTACTTGGTTTGGCAAGAAGAAAAAACAGTACAAGGACAAATACCTGGCAAAGCACAATGCAGGTACGATTCAAGCTTATATAGGTGTATATCAGAGTTGTGTATGCTGTTAGCTTGTGTTGCCTTTTTAACCATTTAGAAATTGTAGTTTCTGAGAGTTACATGATGGAGTTTACACAAACATATTTTGTTAGGTTCATTCTAAATTCCTTTAAAAAATCTAATGTACACAAAGCATTATTCCAAACAATGCTTCTGTTCTACTCCTTCAACAGCTCTGCACATGTTAATTGGCTTTATTAACCTAATTAATGGTGACTGCATTCATATTTATTTCGGTGTTATGTTTTTTACTGTGCTACTTTCAATTCATGATCAGCTTGTTTTTTTTAATTTGGTAATTACTGAAAATAAAAGAAAATAAAAAAAAAATGTTACCCAAAGTATTTAGAGGTTTCCTGCAAACACAACAGACTGTGACATAGAGGAGAGTCTAAAACATTAAGTAATATTATCTTTATTACATGTACAGATTATTGATGGCAAATTTGATTCAATCCTTTTGCTTTTGGGCTTAATTTCATATTAATGCTAGTATTGGGGGAATAATGCCATACTACATACAAACAGGGAGCAGTTTGACATTGACAGTAGTCATTGGGAAAATACAATAATTGACACAGAAGAGTGTTCGGTTGCAAAAAAAATCATCTGAGTGTTAAGTGCTGTGATATACAGTAATGTGTGTCCGGATGGGGGGGGTCAAGAATAGGGGGGCGGCCCCTTTGCACTCCCCTGGAAATTCAAAGAGGTTACGAGTGTGTTAACTATACACAGAGAGCAGAAAAAACACCTGGTAGGCAAGGGAGTGCAGCAAAAAAGCTTTTCCTTTTCTACCCCTCCCTGCGGTCAGAGTGGTTTGGACTGCTCGGTTCCGCTCCGTGCATCTTGGCTTCTCCCTTAACTCACAGGCACAGAGTCCCTGTCTGAGCAGAGAGACAGTTTGCATGCTGCAAACACAAAGTAGTTTATTTCATACATGTATTGCAGCTTGGGTCATTTAATACTTCAGTTGTTGAGACTACATTTACCATGACTCTCAGCCAGTCTGGTACGTTATAGAAATGTGAGTACTCAACAACTGGAGTGCCAAAGGTTAACTTTGATATCATCATGGATTAGTACAGCAGCTGCTGTGGAATGCATTTCTCATGATTTATGAAATGTTATAACAGCAGTTTCAGTGCCTAATGCTAGCACAACTCTTGGAGAAGTACCATATCTTTTGTACCATGTCTTATTTTGCTTCCAAGCCTTTATATCCTGTCTTACACCAACATGAAAAGTCCTATCAGGCCAAGCTACAGGACCACATGGGCCAGTACGTTAGCAAAGCTCAGAAGGGCATTGGGAACAATACCATAAGCTCCAAGCATTAGTTTCTCATAACAGAGCAGTTGCCCAAGACTCAGTCTAGACAGACCAACCTGAGCACCTGCCTGGGTTGACTATAGGAAAGCCTGTGACTCACTGCCATGCATTTGTGAATGCTTGAAGTTATACAAAGTCAACAGGACACTAACCACACTCCTCAAGAACTCAATGGGAGTCTGGAATCCAACACAAGACACCTAGCACAAGTGACCATCAATTGCGGCATATACCAAGGTGATGCACTGTCCCCGTTGCTGCATAGGCTAGAACCCCCTCAGCCAGCTAATCGTAAGGACTGGAAGCTCAATGGGTAGAACAAAATCTGCGCCATCAATACGTACGCTCTGCTGGCGTAGTAAGCTGGCCAAAGGAGACCTGCATTTGATGTACCATCGACAAAAGCCTACCAGTGGCTGGACAGGGCTGGACTCAAGACAGTTCTGAGGCACTGATAATGGCAGTACAAGAGCACCAGTACCATAGAGGCAGATGTCTACTGCACCAGACAGGAACCAAGGTGCAGTTTATGTGGAGAGGCTTCTGAGAGTCCAATGCGTAGTGTGTGGGTGTAAGATGCTCACAAGGCCAGTGTCCACTGAACGGCACAACCAAGTAACTGGCACTATGTACAGTGAAATCTGCAGAGTATGGGCTAAACCCTCCCAAGTCCAAATGGGAGATTCCGTAGAAGGTTGTGGAGAGTAGCAGGACTAAAATTCTGTGCGACTTCCAGATCCAGACTGACAAGAAGGTACTGGCCAATCAACGAAACATCCTAGTGGTAGGCAAGGACCAGGGGACAGCGTTGGTGATGTAGTGGTGCCAAGTGGCGGCAACATCAGGAAGAAGAACTATGAGAATACTATGTGGAGAATAAAGTCCAAAGTAGTCCCAGTGGTCATAGGAGCACTCTGTGCTATGACTCCTAATCTGGGAGAGTTGTTTGAACAGATTCCAGGAACATCATCAGCACAGTCTGTGCAGTGGTAGGAACAGCTAAGATAATGTGCTGAACCCTCAAATTCCCAGGAGGAGGAAGACACTTACCACCCATAGGGTTGAGAAGGGATACAGCGTTGAGGGCAGTTTGTAGAGTGGAACCAGCAAAAATATATCTGACATATGTGCTCTAAATTGCTTGGTGTTAATATGGGGTTGAGTAAATTAACATGGTATACAATGTAGTCAAGGGTATTTATAATGGTAATTTTGCTCTGTTTTTAAGTTTAATCCCTTGGCCCTTTCAAACAAGGGCTAAATTGCTAAATGAAGACTAATGCTTTCCGTTTCTGCAGGTCTAGCATTCATGTAATGTAGCTTGTGACAAATTAGAAATGTTACATTGATTTAATTCAACAGAAATTGCTCTAGGAAAAGATGAATTAGAATTATTAATGGTGTATAATTATAGTTAGCAAGAGCTAAAACAAACCAATCCAAAGTTTAAAAAAAAAAAACTGTATATAGCTTATACTTGGCAAAATTTATCCAAGGTACACAGTAGTTGGGGGGGGGTTGTGTGTGTATGTTTTCAAATTCTCAGTCAACATAGAACACACATTGTGGTCTACTCACTAAAAGGAGAGTTCTTAGGAAACTGGGTTTTAACTCATTAACTTTCTCCAGTAAAAGGCGGAGCTGGCCATGTAAATGGTATCATATTTGCTCGATTATAAGATGACCCCTCCAAAATTTGAATATTTAGAAAAAAAAATCCCGAATAGGAATAATATTTTACTAGTAAATATTAATTTGCAGGTAAACATTTTTGGCATAAACTGTAACTGAGAAAAATGCATTTCCTTTTTATTTGCCAACCCCCCCGTTATGCACATCTGCACCCCCAATATGCCTTATATCCTCTAAATGCCACTGTCCCCAGATATGCCTTATTCCTCCCTATATGCCACTCTGTCTAGTGGGGGCAGCCGGGTAACATCTGTGCGATGCACGCGGACAACCTCTGCTGCTGCCCGGTACATCCGCTGGGGCTTCTACGGTGGAGCACCCAAAGGTCACGCCGGCACTCAGTCATAGAAGACCCAGCAGAAATATGACAAGGGGTATTTTTCTGATCATTTGCTCGGGGGGGGGGGGGATTGTCTTATACAAATACAGTATGACTCAAATAGTGATCACAAACTGCAGTTTATTAGTTGGTGTCATTCTTACCTACACAATCAAAACTAACCAAGCTATCTACTGTATATGCAACAAAATATCCCTATGGCAAAACTAGTACCTAGTTCCTTAGTGACTTTTTCATGTTTTTGCTGAAAGGAAAGATCACTTTAAAGCAAGGGTTTTTAAAGATGTTTACTTCTGTGGCTGCGCTCAGCACTTGTAAGGACAAGAACCGTAACCGTATACCATTTCTGATTTAAAACACGTTGTCTTGATTGTATTTGTGTATTTATTTTGAAGGTTTGTAGATTGTTTGTGACTGTCCTTTTAAGGAGTAATATAAATTGCCTCTTAAACATATTCCATAACGCTTTGGAAGCATTCAGCTTCATTTGTAGAACTTGCTCGGAATATGTGTATTTATATTTTATATCTTAATATGCGCATATTAAGTATTTCAACACATTTAGAATGGTTATTTAAAGACTGTGTACAGATCTGTGAGTTAAAAGAAATATGGGCTTTCTGTCATGTGTCAATGTAATATAATTTGCCTTGTGTTCAGAATTATTTGTGCGTATAATTTTTATTTTACGTATATATTGCAAGCCATATCTCAATGACCCCCTGTACATTTTTCATGCCGTCTACCTCCCAATGGCCTCTGTGCATGTAAGTAACCTGTCAAGTAACAATGCTTGTATTTTTGCTTTTTACTGATTCCATCCTTTCTTTAGCGACTGAAAAAATACAAATTGTAGCATTCCATAATATCCTGACTATATCGTACATAGCTTACCACTGTTTTATTTTATTCCTAGATTCTCATTTCACCTCCTACTCATTATTCTGCTTTATGTGCGATCCATTTCTTTCATTGAGTGGTTGTGCTTTGCAGTTTTAATTCAGTTAAATCCGTTAAGTTCCTTGTCTAAACATGGCATTTAGTATTTAATTCTAACAATGATTAACGGTGGTTATATTTTGAAATAAAACATCATAAATATTTGTGGTGCATGAAGCTAGGGCTGCTAGCATGGCTTGTTATATATATATATATATATATATATATATATATATATATATATATAAAAATTAGTGCTGAAAGATACAAAATATATATATATATATACTATTTCACATCAAGCATTATGCTAGAGGTAGGTAGGAGAATGAAAGAGAAATGGCGTTGGCTTTTTAGTCTTAACTCTACAGGATTTAGTTAATAGCAGTTTGCTTTGACTAAAAAAATACATTTGCTTCAGTGTATTCTGCACATGACTCTGGCTTGACCATTACAGTGATCATGTTTTTCCAAAAACTGATGCCCATGGGATCTTCATTGCAGATCTTTTCTGTGTGCTAAAGTGAACCCATTCAATAGGGTTACAAATGGAAAATAAATTATATATATAAAATTGTAATTAAAGTGTAATAGATATGCTGCCACTCTGCCCCCCCCCCGCAGACATGCTGCCACTCTGTGTCCCGAGATATGCCACTGCTGTGTCGTCGTCCCCTCCCCCCCCCCCCCCGAGATGTGCCCCCTCTCCTAGACTTACCGGAGTCCCGGGTGTCTTGCAGGGGACATCTATTCTATGTAGAACGGTATACAACTTCCGGCAGTCTGCACTGGTAAAGAAGATTGTTAAAGCTTATCACGCAGACGTTCCGGTGAGCGTAAACAACCTTTGCGGCCGGCACGTCTGCACAATGTGCTTTAACAACCTCCCGTGCCAGCACTCCCCCTCGTGGAAAGTGCCGGCAGGGGAGGCTGTCTGAGCGTATCGGAGAGTAGAATACAGGTCCCCTGCAGTGCTGCGGGGGATCTGTATCCTAACCCTGCTACCTGCCTTGGAACTGCATGTCCCGGGCATCGGGCGATACGAATTGCGCATTCCAGAGCTAAACCCCGAATATAGGCCGCACCCCCACTTAAAATACTTAAAGTGGGGGGAAAAAGTGCGGCCTACATTCGGGCAAATACAGTATATATTAAGTGTGTATATATATATAGTGGAACCAGTCATATAAAAATCTGAAGATCTGGATGTTTATCCCTCTCCATTGTTATCTCTCTCCTATTAAGTTTTGGATAGTTCTTGATTGGTTCAGAGGGAGCCTTTGTAAGAGTGTTGGGGGAAGAAGGGAGCCACAAGAAATGTATTAACTGAGGTTGTGCCGCATTTAAACACAGATCTTGTCTTCCATGAGATGAGCTATTAAACTAAAAAGCTCCAAACCATCTACTCTGGTATACAAAAAAAAGTTCAGGTAGTTTTAATTAATGAATTTAGTTCTTCTAAAAGTAGCGCCAGATTCTCTTTAACTTGCGGATGCTTAATTAGTTCTTTAATTCAATCGCTTGGATAAATTAGGAACAATCGCCCATTAGGAATCATTGCATCATTATAGAGTCTGCTCCAGACTGCATGAGCCTGAGAATCTTTTATTCTCCTTGAAGTGTGAGTGAAAATGTTGGGGTTTAGCGGTAAAGCTTGAAATATCCCAGAAAAACCCACAGCATCAGTTTGAAACTGGAAGGTCATCCCTAGTTTTCCTCAATGGGCGTATAGGTGCGTTGTACAGTTACTTTTTAGATATCCCTATACTACAGATAAAGCAGTGCTGCAAAAAGCATTTTCAGTGATTCCCCATCCATTTTAATTGTTAGGATATTTCATGAAAGTATAGGGAATGCATGCCAGTGAAACATATGAATATTAGAAAAGTAAATGACAGGATTTTCATAACATGTAAATTGAACTTGCCATACGGAAATATTTCAAGTGGCGTAATTTATAGCTCATCAACTTTCAACTTATCATTTAATCTTCCCCAGCGTGATCATTTGAATGTCTTTGTGGCTTGCCTTGCAATCATCTTCTAAAGCATAGGTATGACTTTTAGATATAACCAAAGATTGTGTGAACCATTTGCTCTAACAGCAAGAATGATTCACGTTAAGAGCAAATTTTATCTCTTCATGTGGGTCATTTTGTTATTTACTTAAACAAGAGCCCACAAAAAGACAGGGCCGCTACCAAACTCTTAAGATGTTGTTGTGTCCTATTCTCCGCAATAGATGTGACATGAGGACATTATCGAGGTTATGCCCTTAATGTTGTTCAATGACTTTTTTTAAATCAAGTCTTGACCTCATGTTCCCCTGGTTATAGCCAGTCTGCCTGCAAGTGACGTCAGCTTGTATTTTCTTATTGAAAAATAGAAGCAGACAGACAACACTTTAAAGGTAAAAGGAGATAGCCGGCCTGGACTAAATGTGCAAAATAAAATATACTTTCACTCCCAATTTGTGTATTTGCAGTGCCATGCTCTGTAACCCATCAGCAAGTGCTATAAAATCCCACTAGAGAAGCTAAATACAAGATTTTATACCGCTGAGAGTTTGTGAAGTCCCACTGTTGGGATAGTCTGTGGTTTTGGTTTGGTTTAGATTTTACAAGTAACTAATAGCTCTCAACTTAATCTATTTTTCTGCTCTGTTTTTTTTCGGGGGTGGGTCAGAACATAAATAGTTGTGAAAAGGGCAACCACTTCCCTCCATAGATGTGTTTTGTTTTTGCCAGATTTGTACAACAATTAACTTGTGATTTAATAGAAAGCACCTTGTGCGTTTGTGATGATAAATAATAGCAGAAGCTTAAAATGTCAAACTTAAATGGCCCACTAGTACACCAAGGGGCTTTGGAGGTACTTCAGAGGCCAAAATTATGCCAGTAGATAATTTACTCAAGATTATGACACCAAAAAGCAGGTACCCCAAAACTACTACTATGCTGTCAGTCACAGAAATAACAGAAACCTCTTGCATAATTGCATATTAAAACATTAAACATAATTATGTATGCATATGTACATATAATGTGCAATATGTGCCCTACTTGAAAGCGGAATTGGCTTTGCTGGTAATCTTACTTTGCAGAGCCAAGGGTTGGCCGCCTTGTCAGCCCAAATATGTTTTCTTCTGAACCAGATTCTTATGGTACTCTCTAGTTTTGATTTTTAGTATTTTTTTTTCTCAACCCTTTTTAAAATGCCCAGCAGTCAGAGCATTATCATCATATTAATTACTAGGCCCAAGAAAATATAATAATTTATTGGGCCAAGGTTGAAAAGTATGGATCGTTGGATATGCTTTCCGGACCTTCCATTGGAATCTAAATAATACGGATATATATCCGTGTATATCTGTATGTTTAAATCATATAATTTTAAATGGAACAGTTACATTTTCATAACAAATCTTTCTTACAATTCCAATCTTTACCAAAAAAAAACATTTATCTGTATGCACGTCACTTTTTGTCCTTTGGGCCATATTGCCTGCACTTTATTTCATTGTAACATGCTGTCATTGACACGTAAAAGAAATGAGTTGGGCGGGTGCAAAAGTACCTGTAGCACAACGAGCTTTACTGCCCTAAGTCCAAAGTATATTATAAGTATCTTGTCTGACAGTCATTTTAATCAACAGTATGTCTTTGTCGATTTCATGTATATAAGTTGCTTCTTCCTCTAGTTACAACCATAACGGGGCAGAACATGTAAGGCAATGCGTGTTTATGGTACATACAGCCCAGCTGTTTTTATTTTATCATTAAGAAAATGTTTGAGAACATATTTTATTGGGGTTCCGAAGAGTTTTCCTGTCCCTGTACCACTGCTGGTCAGGCAGCTTTTCGTTAAGGAGACCCTCCATTCCCCCACCATCAAAGAATAATGTGAATTACAGTCCTTTAAATAAGAATTGTTAGCCGAAGAAGAGCATTTTTTTAAAAAATGCACTGACCTTTAGAAGAAGCTGCAGTGCATTGTTGTTATACTTTAACTCTGCAATGTTCTCACACCCTGTTTTCTACAATGACATGATTGAGGTTTTTGTGCATGTCTGGTGGCTCTTATTTAAACCCTCCTTGAGGTGCATCCATCTGATGTTGCAAACCAGAGATAACATTTATTTCTAGCCAAGTATTGGAGGAGTAAGGGATAACATGTAAATGCAAAATCCCTCCGTGAGTGCAAGGATGTGGGGACTCGGCATAATTGATACCAGTCGGAGATGAATCAAATGTCTCCATGTACATTTACACATACTCTGTTTAACACCCCGCTTACCTACCCCTACTATTCCCTGTCTGTATTCTGTAGTGTACCTATTTTCTAAATATTCTATTTTTTTATGTATTTAATTTACTAACATTGATAAATTACTCCAGTGGTTTTCTTTTTTTCCCCCTTATTATCCACTAGTGCCTGTTTGTGATTTATTCAATGTTTACTTTGGGTTTTTTTCCTTACTGCAATAATTGATGAAACATAGTTTAAAAAATTCATGCCACCAGTTTGTGTCGGTGATGTCTGTTTTACGTTACATTTGTAAAACAGTGATCTCTGAGACATGAGACTTTATTTATAAAGAGCATTTCTGATATTAGAGTCTTGTGAACCATTATTCCACATTAAGAGAAACCTTACCATTGCTAAAGGGACCATTACGAGTGGTATGGACCTCGCTAATGACTCACGCTAAAATGATTGCCTGTAGTTTTATTGTTTCTGATAATATAACGTGCTAAGGATTGTCAGCATTTTTTTTTTGTTTACAAATTGTAAGCATGGTGATTTCGCTTTACACCTCTAACACACAACATGCTTTCTGTGAATATTCTTAGACCACTTTGATTCATGTGACAGCTTATCTTTGATTTGTATAGAACTATTAATTTATGAAGAGCTATTATTTTTGGTGCATAACAGTCGCAGCTATGAATACATTGTAAATGCACATTATTAATGTTTGAGGCCATATAGATGTCCATGCAATGACATATGTAGTACTGGGACAAAAAATGCAAACCTTAAGCGAAGCATGATTTCTTATGCGAGTTATAAGTTAAATCTTCGTCTCATGAGACTACTAATGATCTGTGTACCCCTACTATTTAGTTGAAATGTAAACAAAGAGAAAAACTTGTACAATAGTGATAATAGTAGCAGTTTTATCAATTTTTATATAGTGCCATCAATTTACACAGCACCTTCTACATTACATATATTCAAGGGGAATGACGAGACTAGAATAGACAGACTAAGACAAACCGATACATTAGGTAAATAGGGCCTTGCTTACAATCTAGAGATCTAAAAGATATTTCAGGCCAGTTGGCCTTCTGCCGTATTCAAGGACTTGCAGTTGGAATCAATGATGAGAATACTGATAAGCTGTATGCGTTTACGTGGATAGACCACAAATCTCTCCCTCTCTCTAGCAATTAGCAGCAAATACTGTAAAAATGAGAGCGGTTTACACAAAGCACCCTTATAAATACAGAATATGTGTGCAGTGTCTTAATGACACACATGTTACCATCCTTACCATGCTTAATTTAGAATGTAACATTTTATTTAAAAATCACCATTACCATATTTTGCCGTAACGGGACATATGATGCCTTGTAATATTAAAGGGACAGTTTATTGTCCCAGACACCTCATCTAAAGAAGATTGAACATTAAAGTACTCTGACTACTTTCATATTCATTCTTAGAAAGTAGGGGAAAAAACATACCTGACATAATAATCTGCAGCCCCGCAGCAGCCCTGCTTCTCTGTGGTCCAACGATGATTGGCTTCTTGAAAGCACTTCCATTGACATCAATTGGAGCACATTCCAAGTGTGCTTACGGAGGTCTTAACAGACCCTCACCTACAGCAGTCTCTGAGTCAGTGCTCCTGCATGGCAATTGGTGGTGGAAGGGGCCAATACATGCAAGAGAAATTCTGCATTTCCCATGCATTTATAAAAGGGCCACACAGCTATCATATGCGTATGGTGGCTGGAGTGTCCCAATAGGAATTGACCTCCCTTTGAACTGAGTGGTAAATGGGGAAAACATCAGTGTTCAACTACTGATTGGTACACAAGAGTGGGTACCGCTACTCCCATTAATTTCCAACATCAATTAAGTAGGGTTTTTATTACTTGTTGTATTATTCATATTCAATTATATTTTTATCAGCACCAGCAGAGACAGAGTTAAACACTCTTGGTTAGGAAAAAATACTTCGTCTCCTTTGATTTTGGGGTAACATCTCAATTATGGACTTCAAAATCTGACAGCTTTCTTTCATATACCCCAAAACACCATATTGTCAGTAGAGTAAAAAGTCTATTTTCTACGATGTATCTTATTCCATTGTTAAAAGGTGTGTGTGTTTTCACTTTCACACTAGTCATGTTTAACTTTTTTTGGAACTGTGGTTTTCTGCTCATTACTAAGGGTTGTGATTTAGCAGTTGACTGGATAGAACCAGATGAACAATTTTTATTTTTCATTCCCAGTAGTAGTGGGTTTTTTTCTTCCTTATTTTCTATTTTCAATTCATTAATAGATAAATGGACCAGTCATGTACAAATGTAGCTCAGCTGATCTGTACAGTTATGGGGAAAACCACTGTTCTGAAATAGAGGATCAAAATGTTTTCCAAGTAGCATGACACTCAAATATCCTTCTCTTAATTACTTTATGCATGTTAGACACCACAGTTCATAGAAACAACAATATGAGCATGTATTCTACTTGCATGTTCATTAGTTGCTTGGAAAGTCGCTTAGTTTCCATTGTAATGTCTAATGCCTCATTGAAATCTGCATTTGCAAATAATTTTGTGATTTGTTGTGCCAGCAGTCATGGTTTAATACAGAGTTGTTATACCATATTGCACTGTGGGTGAAAATGTAAATGTTAACCATGTCTTTTTTTTTTTTAATTTTTAGTCTTTGATCAATTAGACCTCGTCACTTATGAAGAAGTAGTGAAACTGCCAGCATTCAAAAGGAAAACACTAGTCCTATTAGGTAACGTTGTAATACATATACGAAATCTGAATTTTCCCATTTTGCCCCAAGATATGAAAGTAATACAGCTGTTTGTTTTATTTAAAATTAGGTGCACATGGTGTTGGCAGAAGGCACATAAAGAATACTTTAATTACAAAGCATCCTGACAGATTTGCATATCCCATTCCACGTAAGTAAAAGGTCTAACACTTTAAAATGTCACCATGTTGTTGGGAAAACAGTACAGTGTAGTGATCGGTTATGAGAAATGGTACTTTTGATGTCTTACTCTTTCCACTGCTCAACGTTTATGATTTTACCCTAGAAATGTATATATTGCCATGCTCTCTTTTTACCTGTTATAATTTACTGCACTGTCTCATCCCATCCCTACATCGAAATCCCTTAGGGATGTGTCCTGAGTTTTTCATAGACTGTTTGTTTTTCCTTAAAACATGTTTACTTAAAGATACTGGTATTTGTCTTAATTGTTTATTTGGTGGTCATTTTTGTAACTATCATTGAGTTTAAAATGTTAATGTCAACCCAATTTGTATAAAATTACAGATACAACTAGACCTCCAAAGAAAGATGAAGAAAATGGGAAAAATTACTACTTTGTATCACACGACCAAATGATGCAAGATATATCCAGCAATGAATACCTGGAGTACGGCAGTCATGAGGATGCTATGTATGGGACTAAACTGGAAACGATACGGAAGATACACGAACAGGGACTTATTGCAATACTTGATGTAGAACCTCAGGTATGTAATACAACTCACTAACATTACCTTTAGTGCATTTGTGTGTAACTTGGATCCTTAAGCATAGGCACACACGTAATGTACTGTAAATGTAATGTAAAGTAACCAACCTAGTATATTGAAGCTGAACTGCTCAGACACTACACTGAGCTAACGTCACTGCATTTCACTTCCAGTGTGATCTATACAATTTAATGTTGTGGATAGTTTGCTTTTTTATGAGTTATAGCTGAGCTTATAAACTTATACAACTTTCAGTCCTAGCTTTCAGATTTCCCAATATAGCTGGAAGTTTTACAAAACCCTTTTTTGGTGTCACATTTCATTATTTACCTACAGGCGCTGAAGGTCCTGAGAACAGCTGAGTTTGCTCCGTTTGTCGTCTTCATTGCTGCACCTACGATTACCCCAAGCATCAGTGAGGTAAGGAAGTTTTGCACAACAAAAACACTACTTCTGGTACATATTTAATACGTACAGATTACTTGAACCTAAGGAACCAACTACAAAATATAAAGTTGTCATTAACTCTTCCAAATTCCTCATGCTGTTAGACATCTTTGATCGATACAGCTTTAGATGTTATACATTTCTTCCCATAGGCTGAAATAGTAGAGACATTTTTTGTCCAAGTTAATAAATCTGAGTCTATACTGTATACCTGTTTTTCTCCCTTTACATTCCGAAAGGATAGCTTAAAGTTCTGATTTTTTTTCTCCATTTAATTCTGCCCAGGGTTTCAATGAAAATACATAATTACAAATATTCTATTTATATTGAAACGCTGCAGATTTCTTGTATATTTTCATACTCAAGATTTAATAGACATCATCTCACAGTATGCATGGAAGCATAATGCCAACTTAATATCTGCTGATTACATTGGTTTGTAGGTAGCATGTTTTCATAGCGTTTTCCTATATTCTGTTCAATAGTGTAATATTTTGATGATATACATACATCATGCGCCACTGGCTTCCACAAAAGTGTATACTAAGTGTCTGTAGTATCAAGTCTCCATTTCATTTTATTTATTTTGTTATTCATGTTTATTTCTTAGTTTTCATTCTTTTTTACTTTCCTGAGTCACAAGTTTTTCTTTTCCTTTTACCTATACATTTGCATATTTTGCTAAGCTTCCACGGTGGTGCAGAAAATTGCCCGTAAGTACCAGAGAGGACCTGAACATTATAAAAACCCAAATTTATATATTCTATCTATATATATATATATATGCATAGATTTCTTATAGACGCTTCTTCGATTGTCTGTTGCCGTAACTATTGCGTTTTTTGGTTTGTTTTTTATTCAAGTTCTAAATTAGCTTTCCATTTTGAAAAATAGTATACAGGTCTCTGTAGATTCATGTATATAACTGCAAGCTTATCTGTCTGTATTCTTTCAACACTTAATATCCTTTAAAACTGTATAGTATAAATATATTTTACTAATTCTATGCAAAAATCTGGATTTTCTTCACTCTCTGTTCTCCCAGACTCCACAATGTTCTGCCTAGATCCAGAAATTTTTTGAAGACTTCTCTTGTCTACTTAATTTGACATTTTTAATATATGATTGCCATTTGTGGTTATTAAAGGATTTCATACTTCGATCAATGTTAGAACGAACACTTGAATTTATACCCACGTAGTAGCCCCTGTTAATCCCACAATAAAGTGTCCATGGTCTTTATTATTTAAAAACTAAATATTTTCCATGCTTCTTGAAAGGCAAACTTGCCCATGCATTAGTATGAACGAATACATTTCGAATTTGTCTCATAGTTGCTGGTTATGCTAATGAACACTGGGAACATCTTGAAGGTTGTATTTTATATTTTTCTGAAAGTCTCATAATGAAAATCAAGAATCCTCTTAGCCTCAGGCAACTGTACCCTGCTGAGGATTTCTGCCTGTCTCCGGCTCAGTGTGATGCATCTTATTTTCTCCCTCCTTGATGAGACTCAAAGAAAGACACATCATCTATATTTATTTATATTATATTCAAGCAAATTTCCAGCATAATAGTGGTTTGTTACCCGCCAGCCCTCATTATAATTTCTGCAATGTTATGTTGTTTGCCCCCTTCTCTGCACTTTATAAACCTATGTTACATCTCAAGGTTGACATTTAGCAACTTTTTTCCCCGTCAACTCTGGACTATTCTGTAGAAAAACTGGATACATGAGTAGTAAAAGAAAAAACACAATCACTTATCCTGAAAGCAACTAAAGATATATAGAAGGAAAAAAGAAAAACAAGTCAATACAGCCTGTGTGTGTGTGTGTATATATATATATATATATATATTGTGTGTATATGTTATAATACTATCGTTCCAAAATTTGCAGTCAGTCAAGTTGTTCATTAAAATAACGTGACATAGAGCAAAAATGTAGTGAGGATGATGATAGTGTTGGAAATAACTATTGCAGCTGAATTTAATTAGGGCTGCAACTAACGATTATTTTAATAATCGATTAGTTGGCCGATTATTTTTTCGATTAATCGATTAATCG
>VKOC01025494.1:0-15377 GCA_009364415.1 Spea multiplicata
CCCATTAACCATAACTGCCCCTAAATTAACCCTATACACCCCATTAAGCATAACTGCCCCCAAATTAACCCTAAAACACCTCATTAAGCATAACTGACCCTAAATTAACACTAAAGACCCCATTGAGCATAATTGCCCCTAAATTAACCCTAAACACCCCATTAAGCATAACTGCCCCTAAATTAACACTAAAGACCCCATTAAGCATAACTGCCCCTAAATTATCCCTAAACACCCCATTAAGCATAACTGCCCCTAAATTTTCCCTAAACACCCCATTAAGCATAACTGCCCCTAAATTAACACTAAAGACCCTATCAACCATACCAATTTATTAGGTAATTTATCTGGAGTACATGCAATTAATTTAGGGGCAGTTAGGGTTAATGGAGTATTTAGGGTTAATTTCAGGGGCCGTTATGGTTAATGGGGTCTTTAGGGTTAATTTCAGGGGCAGTTATGGTTGATGGGGTATAAGGGTTAATTTTATGCTGATGACTGAGGGTTAATTTAATTAATTTAATAAAGTTAACTGTAGGTGCACTTATAGGTAAAGGGGGGCAAACTCAGGGGAATCTAAATCCTGGGGGCAGTGTGAATATTATTAATTTATTTATTTATAAAAGTATGGTATCAGTAATATTCTCTGAATGATTCGAATCTCTGTAAGATTCGGATCCTTGTAAGATCCGGATCCCTGTAAGATTCGAATCATTTGAATCATTTGAATCTTCGGATCATTCGACTCTTCGGATCATTCGACTCTTCGGATCATTCGACTCTTCGGATCATTCGAATCATTGAACGACTCTCTGACTCTATGAGTCATCGTTCCTGTGTGAATTAATGAGCTGTAACCTGATCCCAGAGTCTGTGTCTGAGTGCTCTGCAGATGACTCACAGCTCTAGGATCAGGTTACAGCTGAATGATTCACAGACTGAACCGCTACAAATGAATCGTTCAGTCTAGTGAATCGATTCATCCGGATCACTAAAAAGAACCGGATCAAATGAACGATTCGTTCATGATCCGGACATCACTAGACAGTAACAGACAGCAGCCATGACAGACACTACCTGTGTGTTATGCTAGATATTTCATGAATAAAGCAGTTGACAGAAGATCTACTGGAGTGTTTATTTCATGACAGGGATGTTTCAGCTTCTTGACTTCAGTACTCATTCTGAAGAACCAGCCCCAGTAATCTTCTCCTACAAGTACATCTCTGTGAAAAAGTATTTGCACACTCTGACAGTAATTAATGTTAACTGAGGCAAGTGAGGCCTGCAGGTCTTCCCATGTTAGTCTTCCTTTCTGACCTTGTGGAGGTATTTTGGTAGGTCAGTCATTCCTAAGAAGTTTACTACTGTTTCAAGTTTTCTCCATTTGTAGATGATAGCTCTCATCGTGATTCGCTGGAGTTCCAGACCCTTAGAAGAGCTTTTCCAGACTGATAGATGTCAATGGCTTTGTTGCTCGTCTGTTTGAATTTCTTCAGATCTCGGCGTGATGTGCTGATTTTTCAGACCTGGTAGCCAAGTTTTGTTTTTTTTTGCAAGGCAGGTTCTATTTGATTGATGTTTCGATTCAACAGTGCTGGCAGTAATCAAGCATGGGTGTGTCTATAGAAATTGAACCCAATTATCAATTAGTTTTGGTTAATTGGTTGATAGTAATTAGGGGCAATAACTTTTTTTTGCATAGGACCATTTTGTGTTTACCAATGTTGCCTTTGTCTTATATTAATCGCTTGATGCCAATTGATGTGCCAGGAGTGTCACGGAAATACATCCTGTTGGCGACAATTTATGTGCCTGGCATGTCATGAAGTTTAACGGGTTTAGAAAGCAATCACAGATCACTTTCTTCTCCCAAATGGTGTTGCTGAAATGCCTCAATGTTAAGGCATTCAGCAACACCGAAAACTGCAGTAGGGCCCCAACTGATCGCTCCTCGGCACGCCAACATGCGCCATATTAAATATGGCGTCGGCCACCTGCTTTAAGTTCACAAGAGGGTATCTCCAGACATTCCTGTGATCCCTGGAGGTTCAATACAGGTACAGCATTTAACCATGCAAGTCCAACCGTACTAATCACAATTTCCTATATATATATATATATATATATATATTATATATATATTATATATATGTAATTTTAAATATTTAAATTAATTTGTATCAAAAGAAGGCCCTTCTTGTCCTGAAAAAACATCAATATATAATTTGTGTGGGTACACTAAATGATAGAAAAGTAAATTACAGAAAATTACAGAACCGCAGAAATGTTAAAACCATTGTCATGAAGGGTAGAATTAAAAAAAAAAAACCAGCTCTGTCCATAAATGATTAAAATTAATTGGGTGATCTGAAACATTTTAAATGTGACAAATAAGCAAAAATAGAAGACATCAGAAAGGGGTCAAATGCGTTTTCACAGCACTGTATGAACATTTTGTATTTAATCTTAGGGTACAGCTACCAGTGAGACAGTGGAAACATTTGTAACTGACCTAAGATTCAAAAGCATGTCTTGTAAGTTTGGCAGTGTGCAAGAATCATTAATCAGTGATATACTTGTTACATGGTGTAACATCAATAAAACACGTGAGAGGCTACTAATAGATTATGATTTAACTTTACAAAAGCCTGTGTATATTTGTGAAAATGTAGACCAAACTAGAAAACAATAAGGTGTTATGTCTATGCAAGAGCCTGGAAATGGTATTAACCGTGCAACCTATTGAAGACATACAAAGCCTAGAGACATGCCATTTTGAAAAAAAATATAACCAGGCTGCACAAATATAAGCAGGCTGCACAACTATAAGCAGTTTAATCATATAACCTCTGGTTTTAGCAATGATGCTCTTTTTCTGCACATTGATACTCAAGTACATGTGCAGGCAAAATAATGGACTGTGAAGATGTAAGCACATTGTGTAGTAATGGTACATATTGAAGCAGATGCCAATGTTATTCCGGAAGGTTTATAGCAAAAAAACCTAAATCCTAGACCTAACTCCACATTACATATACAACAACAACAAGTATTTATATAGCGCTTTTTTCCCGGTTGGACTCAAAGCACTTTACAGGTATATACATACGAGAAAAAGAGTGAATTATATTAAGGATTGGGAGAAAAGATGGGTTTTAAGTCTTTTTTTAAAAGTCTCTAAAGATGGGGCCTCTCTGGTTGATGGTGGTAGAGAGTTCCATCAAGAGGTCATTCAGAATGGATGACATTCTTATTAAGGTAATCTAATGTAGGACTTGGGAAAGTACTACAGATTGCACTTGAAAAATGGATGTAAGGCAAATAAAATAAATGTAACTTTCTTAAATCAGAAATTTATTTCAGTGGAATTACCTTACATTCTGGGGTTAGGTGAAAGCTATTGAAAATATGCAAAGCCCTGCAAGCAAGAAATATTTACAACAACTTCTAGGAATGACAAAATAAAGTAAACACTTGAGATAGTTATTAGTAATGTTTGAATTGGATTAAGGAGCACCAGGCCAAATTAGCATAATTGCTAATGACTGCTCCTACATTAGTACTTTGACGATTCATGTAAAACAAAGATTTAAAATAATGCAGGCAAAGATGGGTTTGGTGTGACTCCGTTACAACATAATGGCTTAGGCTGGAGGCCTATTGCATATGCAGCCATTCCCTCAATGCTATGGGTTGGCAGAACATGTAATCAAGATACTTAAGAGCTTACTTAAACAAGCTAGTCACTGGTGGGTGAAGGTCCACAAAGTTGCTTTTCTTAATTAGAACATCTTTGTAGGTAGACATGCGTCAATTTTGGACATCAGATAAAGACAAAGCTACCACTTTTTAATTTGATTTAGTATAATTCTAAGAGCAACAGAGGGGATGTATTTGTCCCCACCTCTACCAATAATTGCAATACCACTTTAAGTCTTTGTGCGTGGAGAGACACCCCTCCTCATGAGATTTCCTGTATGAATCACCTGCATACATACATTCACACACAAGATTTTTTCTTAACACAAAAATACAAGAAACAGCATACAAACTGCTGACCCGTTACTACGTGGACACCCTGCCGTGTCCAGTGAACGTATATATGAGACTTCCCTAATAAACCGTATGCTAAATGCAGCAAAATCACTAATATCGGTGTAGTGGAAAAGGCCGGCGCCCCTTTCACACACACAGATTGGTAGAGTATAATGGAGTATATTAGAAGGATGGAGGAGCTGGTACTCACAGTGCAGGGCTGAGGTCTACATACACATAGATGGATGTTACGTTTGCACAGGTGTGGAAACCAGGATGCAGGATACAATGAATCAGTCTCTTATCAAACCCAATCTGGTATGGATGCCTCCTATGCAGGAGCAGTGTTGCTAGCACAGTGCAACAATAGGTATAGTCCAGTAATCAGACAGAGAATAAACAGGCAATCCAGGTCAGGAGCAGAGAGGTCAACGTGGTCAATAGGCAAGCCAAGGTCTGTACCGGGTATCAAGCAGAGAGTGGTCAGGCAATCCGGGTCAGGTGCAGAGAGGTCAACGTGGTCGATAGGCAAGCCAAGGTCGGTACCGGGTATCAGGCAGAGAGTGGTCAGGCAATCCGGGTCAGGAGCAGAGAGGTCAACGTGGTCAAAAGCAGGTGATGGTCGGCAACAGGAATCAACATGAATCAACATAGACTACCAGCAACAGGTAAGCATACAGCTTAGTTGTAAGAACAACTGAGCACTGAACAGGTATCAGTGCTCAGTTTTTAAACTAGCCGCCCTTCTAGATCCCGCCCCCAACTGTGACGACGTCCAATGGACGTTGCTTCTCCTCCATGGGGGTATGGGATCGGAAGGGGGCGTGGCATGTAGTGCCGTGGGTGTCCATCACTGTGCGGCGGTTCATTCTTGTGAACTGCCGCATATGAGGACACAGCATCACTGAATCGCCCCGGGAGGGGTAAGTATCAAGTACCCGCCACTCGTGGATACTCGGGAGATGCACTCCGAACCGAAGCGCGGCGCCACAAGCACCCGGGCGACGCATCCCGGATGGGACCGTGACGCAACGGGTACTCGGGCGACGTGCTCCGAACGGGAGCATGATGCTGTGAGTCCCCCCCGCAACGCACTCCGGCCGGGATCATGACAATGGATTAATTTTGTGAACTATATATGTGGGCTGCCCTGTGGTTGTTGGGCCGGGTAGGCCTGAGATACCTAACAAGAGCGGAAAACAACCACACTGAGCTAACTCTAGACTCCTCCAAAGGTTATTATAATTTCTTGGTCCAACCTTTCCCTCTCCCCGTTTTACATGGTTGTAGGATTGTTTAAGGCTTGTGGTTGACATGCGCAACAAGGTGACATAACCCCTAATAAAGGTGCATAACATTAGCATTTCAGTATCAGACCAGCTGCTACTGGTAATGTTTATTTATATATAGGTAACCTGTATCGTAGAGATTATGAAAAGAAGTGCCACTATGTCTATCATGTACATTGTTGGTGAACCTAATGTTTTGCTTTGGAATGCTGTTATCCTCTGAATGTGCGTACAGCTGCTTGGCCATGGAAACCCATTTCATGAAGCTCCCACTGTGCAGTTCTTGAGCTGATGTTACTTCCAGACAGAGTTTGGAACTCTGAAGTTAGTGATGCTACAAAGAACAGGTGATTTTTACATACTACGTGCTTCAGCACTTGGAAGCTCCACTGTGAGTGTGCATAGTCTACAGCTACATGGCTGAGTACTTACAGTGTACTGGATCACATCAAGAAATAAAGGCAGACATCAGGGCAGAAATTTCACAAACTGACTTGTGGCAAGACGGCATCCCATGTCATTGCCAAATTTACCACTTAAAGGCAGGCTATTTTATGACAATGGCTGTTTTAACATTTCTGTGGTGCTTAGCTGTATCTTTCTTCTGGGATACACACATGTCTGGCTAGCCTAACATTATTTGACTGCTGTTGGAAATAATAGTACTCTTTCACACATACATAGAGATTGACATCAATTATGTGACACCAAAGCCTCAAAATCCTCACCCACTAGCTGGACAGAAAACAGCAGACATTATGTAAAATAACCTGGCAGACACTGGGAGTGAACCTAGCAGGTGGTTTAGATCACAAATTACCAAGAAACCAACCCCAGCTGGTGCCATGAGATCCTCACTGCCCTTGCAACAGCTGTGAATACAAAAGACCATATGAAACACAAGAGAAAAACGGACAGGACAACATACATAAATACAGCAGAAGTCACTTTGAAAAAAGTTAATCCCACTCATCACCCTAAACTTGAATCTCTTTACTTGCAACAATACACACCTCCTAACAGTCCCAGTTTTCACAGAAGAGTTCTGCTTTTTAGGCACCATCCTTGTGTCCTGGGTGGCTGTCCCACTGTCCATCATTTGCAGGCAAAGAGGATCATAGGCCAGTTAGGGAGATCCTCTACTCTCCCTTACTCAGTAAGGGAGCTGTAAAATTAAAGGATGTCTGTGATTCAACAGCAATTCCTGATCGGATGTGAACAGGTGAGCAGGTGACCATGCCCCTGGTGCTTCCCCTCCATGCTTCTTGCCAAACCCATGATTTTAAAATGTTAAAGTTATGCATATATGGTATTTTTAACTTTTGGGAAGCCCCCGTGTCCTGGGCTCGTGGAGATGCCTGGGGGCCTCCTCCCTACAGACTTTGGCCCTGGCCTTGCAAGGGGTTCTGTTTTTGGGGAGGTTTAAATTGGTTTCAGCCAGAAGTCAGGGATCTGCCCGTGTTTACCCCACATAACAGCAACCCCCTACTGAGCCGTGTGCAAAGGAGGGCCTGATTGAGAACTGTGTGTGATTTTCTGTGACTATTGTATGTAAATGACACCCTTGTACTGTTTTAAATGCTAGTGTGTTTCCCATTAAACTCATTGCATGTTCTGAGGAATTCAGTCTTGGCTAATGTTTCTTGGGGGGGAAGGAGTTTAATGGCCAAAATTCTGACATTGGCCGATACCAATCGAGAAGCTCAGTCAGAGTAGAGAAGGAAGCCGACTTCAGCGGGTATATCCTGATGGGGTCCTGAGATCCATTGCAGGGCCATTACTGTGGGTGAAGCCTTGACTCAGCACAGTGCACCTGGGGGAGAAAGGAGGGGTGATAAGCCTGGAGGCCCCAATGTTAGTCAGATTAGACGACTGAAAGGCAGGACAGCCCGGATGGGAATTGAGAAATAAGAAAATCACAGCTAAACACAAACACCGCAGAAATGTTAAAACAGCAATGGTCATGAAGGGTATCAAAGTAATTTGTGTATTGATTGTTAAGACTTATCTCTTCCAAAATACTGTGTGCGTTTGTAACTCGCTGCTCAAATGCATTCAGTTGCACTAAAATACATTTGTTTGCTTTTGGGTGATTGCAAGTGCATTTGGTTCCAGCTCTGCTTGTGTCTGTCATGGAAGCCTCCGTGCCATGGGCTACTGGAGGGGCCTGTAGAAAAAAAATAGTAATGAGTAGAGCCTACAAAAGAGCAGAGCAGGCAGGGGATCTGTTCATTTCACTGTGATTGCTTTATGTGACACCATGAAAACTGAAATGTTGGAGGAATTGTATTCAATTTTGTTGAATATGAAGAAAAATATGTCCCCCCGAAAACAAACATGAAAATGAACACAGGAGTCTGGGCAGACAGCACAGCCACTCCGAGCCTGCCTCAGAGCCTGAGATCACTCCCACAGAGTGATCCTGTAGGCTGAAAACACGGTTGCAGGAAAACCAGCAATCGTGTTTTCAGCTGCCACAGGCAGCTTTAGGGAAGGGGGTTGTGTTTTGACTGACCCAACACCCCCCAGCTGCCTGATCGCTCCATGAGAGCGACAGTGCAGCATTAACACCTTCAATGCCGCGATCGCTGCATTTTAGCGGTTAATTCCCGTTTTGTACGGGGCTCTGCTGCTGGTGGTCTGCCTGGAAGCCCAGGCAGACCAGCAACAGCAAAAACGACCCTCCATAAGCCCTTTGTTGACTTCTGTAGGCATGGAAGCCTAAAGCAGTCATCATAGACTCCCCCCTGCAATGGCTGGTCTATAGACCAGCAATTGCATCCCAGCTGCCAGAGGCAGCTTCAGGGACAGGGGGAGAGGGTTCTTCGGTCTCCACATGAGTGTGGAGACCAGCACCAACCCTCCCCTGCTGCCTGATCGCTCCATGAGAGCGACAGTGCAGCGTTAACCCCTTCAATGCCACAATTGTGTATGACACATTCGTGGCATTGCAGGGGTTAACATTTGTCCCCACAAGCTTGTGGGGACTAAATATCAGTCAATGCTGTGCTCCAATGGAACATCAGCATCGAAAGAGTTAAAAAGAAAAAAAAATTTAAAAAAAAAAAAACCAGCACTGACCTGAAAGTCCAGGGTGCTTACAGGTCAAATGCTGTGAGTTTAGTAAGTGGGCTGATGATGATCAGATCACTCCTGACCAACTGTTAGTTTTAAAAAAAATCCTGGCTCCTAACTTTTTTACTGGCGCCTAGATTCACAACAAATTTGTCAAGCCCTGCATTTAAGAGAATATGATGGTTGGAGTGTCACTTTAAAAGTGGGTCCTGGAGACCACAGTTTATTTATTTAAAGGATTCTAATGGTATACAGAGGGGATGGGGGAGTTGGACTGGCAAGGTACTTTTTTTCAACTCACATACACTTAACTCACCTTTAGGTGAGCTGAGAGTCATTTTTTGCAAGTGTTAATTGCAGTTGGTGTTAGTGAATTTCCAAGTTGTACTTTGTTCCATCTAATGTTAACTAATGCATAAAAAGAGGTATTGATTCAAAAGAGGAGGATATTATCTTGCCTCTTTACAGGTCATTGGTTGAATATGCGGTACAATTCTAAGCACCGGTCCTTAAAAAGGACATTATGGAATTAGAAAAAGTGCAAAGGAGGGCTACGAAATTAATAAGGGGCTTGGGAGATACTAGTTATGAGGACAGACTAAAAAAGTTAAAATTATATACGACGTCTCAGAGGGGATATGATAACATTATATAAATATATGCAGGGCCAATATAAAGAGCTCTTCAGTGACCTGTTCATTAACAGAAATATACAAAGAACAAGAGGTCACCCTCTGAGACTGGAAGAGCGCAGGTTTCATAGATGACAAATGAAGGGATTCTTTACAGTGAGGACAATAAAGGTATGGAATTCACTTCCAAGGGAGGTGGTGTTATCCAATACATTAGATACCTTCCAAAGGAGCCTCAATATTTTCTTAGAAAGGCATGACATACAGGGGTATAAAGAGAATAACATTAATATTTTAGAGCTTCTTGATCCAAGGAGAAATCTGATTGCCTCTTGGAGTCAAGAAGGAAATTTTTTCCCCTGATGGCAGAATTCGAAGTAGCTTAATTAGGGTTTTTTTTTTTACCTTCTTTTGGATCAGGAATAGGAAGGTTAGGGTTGAACTTGAAGGACTTAGGTCTTTTTTCAACCTTATGAACTATGTAGGTTTCTATGTAATGCAAATGTTTGGATAAACATGAAACATGAAGAAAAACATAAAATATATCCCTTACGTAAAAATTACTGCAGTTTTGCTGAAGTAATTCTACAGTATTTTGGACATGAAAAAACTGCAATACTGCACTTTTACTGCAGTATTACTGCACATTTACTGCAGTTTTACTGCATTTGTACTTCACTGTACTGCAGTTGTACTGCAGTTATTTTTGTATGGAAGTACAAATGCAATAAAGCTGCAGTACATTGAAGTAAAACGATAGGTTTGCAATATAAAAAAAAGTGCCGTAAATGTGCAGTACAACTGCAGTACAGTGAAGTACAAATGCAGTAAAACTGCAGTATTACTTCAGAAAAGCTGCAGTAATTTTTTGTAAGGGATAGTATACTATTGTAAATCTGTCAGAAATGGGTGCTTTTATATAATACACTCACATATAGGTAGAAATATATAGGCTGCTCAATGGTAATAGCGATGTTTTTTTTATCCCTCTGAATGTTACTCCAAGAAATATAAAACTGATACAAATCAGCACAAATATAGTAAACACATTTATTCCAGAAAAGTAGTAGTGTATATCCAGCATCCAGGTAGAATCCCAGATAGGGCAAAACACGTTGCGCGGCACTGCTGACCTGATCTACTGTTAAGGACCCGTCTCATGTATACATTTTCACTTGCTGTTTATTTTTTTAGGGTAAATCAAATTTTATTGTATTTTCAAATAGTATAGGGAGGGGATACAGAAAGGAAAATAGGGAGGGGGAAGGGGGGGGTACAGGCAGCAACACAAGAGGTTACATGAGTGGTCTCCAACATGCCGATACATAACAAGAGAAAAAAAAGGATAAAGTACAATGACAATATCATACAGAATGATACATGTAGTACCAATGGAGCAAGGGACCAGGTGCAGGCCCAGTAAAGAGAGAGTATGCATCAAAGAGGAATCCTAAGGCAGGTAGTAGAATGTCTGTGCACGCACTAGAACTGCAGAACTTGTAGATAGCAAGTGGCAGCGCCGTACAGTCTCTGAATAGGGACAGCGACATGTAGCGTGGGAGTGGCAAGTATGTAAGAGAAAGAAAATGAAAGTAGCAACCCAGGGGGTTACAGAAACTGTACAAACGGACCACGGGACTAGGCAAAGGTCTGGTGGTTCAAACATGTGGTAGAAAAAGAGCCCAAAAGCACGTAGGAGAGGACCCATACACAGACGAGACCAGTAGAGCAGGGAGGGTGGGGGTAGGCAAAAAAGGGGGGTTAAGGGAGAACAATGGGGTGATTGAAAAATATTAGGGGGTATGGGAGAGAGGGTGAGAGGAAGAAGAAGAGAAAGAAGAGAAGAAAAGAAAGAAAGAAGGGAAATCCAGTCAGTAAGACGGCAAAAGCAGAGGATTTAGGTAAGCAGAGAGCGAGCCATAGGGGTAGACATAAAGTCCTACCAGTAGTACCATGTTTTCTGATATCTCTCAGCAGCCCCGGTTGCTGAAAGGGATAACTCCTCAAATACCCGTATCTGTTCCACCCGAAGGATCCATTCCTTGGTGGTAGGTGGGGCAGGACTACTCCAGTGTAGGGGTGTAGTCCCTGTTACTCCTAGAGCAATGGTGAGTGAGGGTACAGACCTTCCTCCACTGCTCCGGAAAGAGAACAATGCGCAGCACGGATTCCCAACGCCCCATGAACGGGGGTGATCCAGGATTCAAGGCGTCAAGGCTCAGGCCATAGAGACGTAAGATGCCGTGAGAAGGGAGTGAGGACGCCGCACAGAGGTCTTCAAACTTTGTGAGCACAGCACATTGTGCTTTGGGATTAATGAGTGAAAGAAGCTGCGCAACTGAGCATAGCGGAACGCATCAGTAAAAGAGGGGGGTAGACAGGCAGTGAGCTGAGCCAGTGGTTTAAGGCCCCTGGCTGTCAAGAAGAAACTTATGTCAGATCCCTCCACCGGTGGAGCGGAAGGAAAGAGGGCGGCGAAGTCCCAGGCGGGAAGTCGGGATTATCCCGAATAGAGGTCAAAGGGGACAGAGGACAACTGGGCCTTCCGGATAATCGAGAGCCACGTATCCAAAGTAGCACGGATAAAAGGGTGGGGCAGCGCCGCGCATCGAGCCGTCGGAAGTGAAAGCCAGGGCAACATTCTTGCAGGAAAACCCAGTAAGGCGGACTCAACCCCTACCCATTGCTTATGACCTGGGTGATGATACCACTCCAAGACCCTGAGCAAGTGACAAGCCCTATAGTAAGAGCGTGGGCAGGGTAAGGCCAGCCCACCTAGGGGCTTGGGTAAGATCAGAGTAGTAAAGCGGATCCGAGGGGTCCGCGAGCCCCACACACTCCCCGCATAAAAGCTGTCTGGAGTGATACAAAGATGGAAGATGGAATAGCAATAGGAAGGGTCTGAAAGAGATACAATATACAGGGCATGATATTCATTTTAATCGTATTTATCCTGCCAACCCAGGAGACCGACAAGCGTTTCCATGAACGGAGATCAGCCTGAATGGCAGTCAGCAGAGGGGTGAAGTTATATGGAAAGAGCTGGGCAAAGTCGGGAGACAGCCATACCCCCCAGATATTTAAGTTTCGGGCAACACCAAGCAAAGGGAAACGAGGATTTCAAAGGAGAGGTGACTTCGTGGGGCAAATTTACATTTAGGATCTCTGACTTGGAGGCATTCATTTTGAAGTTGGTAAGCATACCATAGATCGAAAATTCCCGGGGAAGATTGGGGAGTTATAGTGGGATGGGTGATAACAAATAAAAGGTCATCAGCATAGCCCAGAACCTTATGATGAGTTCTTCCAACTCGAAGCCCACTGACATCTGGGTTCGACCCGACGGCCTGAAGAAACGGTTCCAGGGCAAGCACGAAGAGACGCGGGGATAGTGGGCAGCCCGGCCGAGTCCCATTTCGGATAGGAAAGGGATCGGAGAAGGAACCATTGATACGGACTTGAACTGAGGGGGTGGTGTATAGTGAGTTTATCCAGGCAAGCAGACCAGAGCCAAAGCCCATATGGGCAAGGGTGGACATCAAGAAGGACCAGTCCACCCTATCAAAAGCCTTTTCTGAGTCGGTGGATAACAGCAGAGTCGGAGCAGAGGTACGCTTCTCATAGTGCATGAGGTTTAAGGCTCTGATAGTGCTATCCCGAGCTTCCCGGCCAGGCATGAAGCCAGTTTGATCGGGATGGACTAAGGAGGGCATGAAGGGTTTCATCCTATTGACCAGAATATTTGCGAATAGCTTCAGGTCCGCATTCAGCAACGAAATGGGGCCAGAGAGGCCGCCAAGGTGTGATTGTGGATACGACCGCCATCTAAAATGGAGTTAAAAGCCTCCACAAAGTGAGGACGTAAAAGCTCCCGGAAGGAGAGCCCGTCAGGGCTGGGACATTTCCCAGCCTGAGAGGACTTGAGGGCCAGGGCAACCTCTGGTAAAGAGATCGGTGACTCAAGAAGGGCAGCCTCCTCTGTCAGTAGGAAACTGTCAGTTTCCTACCAATCGTTCTGTCCAGGTATGAATGAATCCCTGCCGAGTCACCTGGCGGGTGGTGGGAGTGTGCGGAGGTTGTACAATCCCTCATAATAGTCTCGAAAGCTTTTGGCAATATCTGAGGAGAGAGATCGAGTCAGGCCGCCAGGGGAGCGGATTTTGGAGACATACGTGGATTTCTGTCCAGCGCGGAGAGCACGTGCCAAGTATTTTCCCGTCTTATTGCCATGTTCATAGAACAAGGCCTTAGACTTCAGGAAGGAGCGCTGCATTTTAGAATTAAGAAGAGAGGCCAGTTCGCCACGCAGGGATAAAAGGAGCTGTAAATCACTACCAGACAGAGAGGCTTTGTGCGCCTGTTCAGCCAGAGCTATTTGCCCGTAAAGTTCCTCGACTAGGACAGTCAACCTGGGGGTCTCTGGTACCAAATTGTCCGTAAAGTAATGCTCAAGGACCTGAGAAGTCTCAGCGCAGAAAGCTGTATCAGATAGAATGGGCTCGTTAAGGTATTGGAACCCTATTGGTTCAGACTAGAAGCTCTTGTGCTAATATTTCTTCTCTTTTGAAATATACCTCCCTCTTGTAGTTTTTTAAATCATTTTGTGTATATAAATGTTTCGGACACACGTCCTCTCTCTTTTTTTCTCCCTTCCAAGATAAATATATAATACTATACTATACTATATAATACACACGCATTGAGATATACACTGAGATCCTTTAGTGTCTTTCCTGATATTTTTCCAGTAAACTATTCGCTATTTCAGCATCTCCGAACTCTCACTAGAATGTCTATATCCTGATTTTGGTGAAAGGAGACATTTTGGATATGAACAATGTGTAGTTATAAAGTCCAAAACATGTTTTAACTACATAATTAGCTAAATAATTAAAACAGAAACCTAAAAAATGTTACAGAAGCTAAAAACACATTATACTATTTCCCCAGGAGAGGCCTGGTGTAGTTAGTTATATTTAGGAAACACCATCTAACATTTCTGCTATATACTTTTTCAACTGTAGTTGTACTACTTTTTAAAGCCACGTTCATCTATATAATATATCATTTAGTAAAAGCAGGACAATTGGGAGGCATGGCTTGTGGGGCTACACTGTTTCCTGCACCCTGTGCTTAAGATCAAGCTTGGTTTCTGGGCTTTGCCAACTGCTATAGAGGATTTATACATACATTTGTTTCTGATGTGACAGCGCCAAACCCAGCCGTAGCCTTGAAAGGTGCCAACTGGAAGAAAGGTATGAGCAATAATTATAAATGTTAGGAAAGAATTATGTCTGTTGTGGATAATTGTGCCTTGTCTAAAATCCAGTCTGTGCAGAATATCCTACCAACTCCTTTGAACTCCCCATATCACAAATTATCTATATTGCCAAAAAGAAATGGGGACATGCCTTAATTGTGGCCAGACATTCAAGAGTTCTTTGTATATGATCAAACAAGTGACCCCGAGTATGATCTTTCACCTGCCTGTCTCACCACCAGGGTTTTTTGTGGATGCTGGGGTTCCTGTTTCCCTATGTCCCCGTCAAGATATTCCTGAGACTTCCCCTTGTTATCCTTTAGAACCAAGGTTGCTCCCAGGCCCCCTTGCTGGAGCATTGTACTTCCTGGTACCCTTGTTGTTGGTAGTGTTTAAAACAATAATTTAAGGCAGCAGGCTGTCTTCCTTTAGAATGAGTAATTTGTTTGCTGTGGTATAGAGAAAAAGTGTGTTCATTGGTGAGTTTTGTGTCTGTTGAGGATGGGAGACTACTTAATTCAGCAAGCATTGAAGTTCCTGAAAGAGAGATGGAGGAAAAATGAAGGAAATGTGTTGTAAAGGAGGTAATAATAAAGACACTTGGCCTGGATCTTAATGGTATTTACTGTATGCAGGATCAAATCAGAGGAACATACACAGTAAAGCTACAGAATATTGCACTGTGGAAGTGAGGAACTCCCACTTACCATTCACATGTATGACCCTTGTATGTGTGACAAAGCCTTAAAGGTGCTTAATGAGATGGAAATTTGAAATCGTAAGAGGTGGGTCCCTGTTCAGTTAAAAGAGCACAAGGAAGGGGTTGGTGGAATAGTGTATCCTCCCCAGAGTTTCTCCATCAGTAGCAACAGAAGAAACTATTACTAGACTTGGGCACCAGGGGGCTCTTCGTGTTCGTCTTCGTATTCCGCGAATATTCGCCTGGTCCTGTCTTCTCTTCGGGTGAATATTTGCGGACATTCTTCGTGTTCGGGTTTTCTTCGTTTTCCCCGGTTAAGGGGTTAATACGGGGTTATAGCCGCTCTGGCGCCAGGAGTTTAAATGTCCGTATGAGCAACTCTA
>VKOC01025495.1:0-25231 GCA_009364415.1 Spea multiplicata
TATACCCCCTATATGCCACTCTGCCCCCCTCATATGCCTTATCCCCGCTACATGCGCCTCACTGACTTACCGATGCATCCGTTGACTTGACCCCATGCTCCCTGGTGTCAAGTGGGGGCAGCTGCTATAATTGCCCACCCCTCTACTTTGGTCCCTGTCACCCCATTTGCCGCCGTTAAATATGAAAGCTGGAGACGCCAATGCTCCGTAGATGTAACCCCTACCCGGTGCGGTAATGCCGGCTGGCGCTGCCTGGGTTAAGGGGGCCGGCTGTGCGGCCACGTCGCGGACGTGCATCTTCCCTCGGCCAGCCCCTCCCTCCGCCTCTCCCTGCCCTCCTCCTCTCCCTGCCCTCCTCCTCCTCCACCTCCACCTCCACCCGGCCAGAGATCTGAATGAGAGCAGGGGACCGGCCGCATCTCCAGCACGCACAGGGCCGAGGGGGAGTGTAAGCAGCGCCGGCAGGAGGTGAGCGACAGGCTCCGGGCGGGTAGAGGACAGGCTACGGTACGGGAGTGGTGGACGTTGCTGTACATCCTCATGGGCTGCGACACGGCCAGTGCACTGCGTCCCGGGGCTGCTGCCTGTACAGGGGACGGAAGGTGGGGATCCCGGGGGGAGGGGAGCCTGGCACACATCCACCTCCGGACAATGCGAGGACGCCCTGGAATAGATTCCTAGCCGGGCCTTCCGAACCAAGGCATGGGAACATAACCGAGCCCACCCCCTGACCGTGAGAAGGAACCCATCGAAGGCCTACCCACCCCTGGGAACAGGCATCCCGGAGCCACCCCTGCTGGGGCTACAGAGCTCTGCCTATTCCCTGACTTGCCTCGGCTGGGCTGGTGTTATCTGTACCTGGCACCGGATCTCTCCACCGGGGCAGCTCCTTGAGTCCCTCTAATAGGCCTTGCCCTGTCTGGCACCTCTATAGGGCCCTGCCCTTCTCTGCCTGGTACTTAGTCTGTGCCTGCCCCCCGCCTGGCACCGCGTCCTCTGGCTTCAGGAAGCCCCCCGCCTGGCACCAAACCTGTGCCCAGAGTGGCTCTAAGGCCGTTCCCCACAGCAGGGTTCTGCCATGGCTCTCTTTGGGGAAAAAGCCTTCCTGCTGTGACTTTAGTCTGGGATGGCGGCCACTTACCCAGGTCCTAGTCCTAGTGAAACATATATAAAATATATATATCTATTATATATACCGGGCCGAGAATCTGGTCAGTACACACCGCGCAGTCCATTAATCAGTGACTTTGAGCGCTCTTCTCTTTAGACACCCCACAATTTGTGTTTTCCTCCAATAGGACAGTATTAATGACTATAGTTATTTCCAGAATAAGGCAAATTATGCTAAAATGCGCGTTGGCTTTGTCTCCTGAATGTCTCTGCTCCACGTTGGGATCCTGTCTCGCATGGCAGCGTTTTGTTGTATGGGCCGTGAGATGATTATTTCATAATCGGCGTCGTTCCTCTTGGTTTCTCACAGCCGTTTCCTGTCTTTGAAGAAATCCTATTTTCTTTGGCTGCGCTCCCGGTATGGGCCACATCGCGCTACCTGTCAAAAATGTGCATTTTAATTTATTTTAATTTTATTTTAACATAAACATTTTTTTTGCTCTTTGGGTTATTGGTGTCTGAGTTTTATGAGCTACCGTAATTGGAGAGTCTGCCAGGAAATTGCGTCACGTGTTCATGCCGTTTAATCTCGCCTCTCCCCAATAATCAGGAATTTCAGGTAAATAAAACATTCTTATTATTCTAGTGACGGGTGCCTGACAATCCTCAGTATCTTTACTGTCCCAGTGTGTTTCTCCTACAGGAAGGGCCAAGGTAGCCCTGTACAATGGATAGTTACCTATGCATTATGCAGGGCTAACGCAATCTTTTTTCAGGAGAAGCTCATTGGGCTTCACGTATGATAATTGATAGTGGAACCAGGTGACGCTTTCTGTTTTTGCTTTATGGGCGGTTGGTTGTGAAGTGCCTCATCTGGATGATCCAGGTTGGGAGAAGAGATGAGAGACAGGGCCGGTATGGGCTACCGGAGGATGTTGAGTAATGACGAGAGGGTCTCGGATTAAGTTCTTTGCTCATACTCCCAGCGGCATGAACACTATTGAGGTAGTAAACGCATGGTCCTCCTGATCTCTTATATCCTTGTGTAAGATGGGAGAACGGAAAAGAATCATGGCTTTAGGTCAATTCCCCATACATAAGTGAAATCTCCGAGGAAGATGTTCAAGGTATTCATTGAAAATCCAAATGTCCCAGGAAGTCATTGCACATGGAAACAGATTTTTTTTCTGTTTTATCTTTTAGATAAGCACAGGGTGGGGCGAGATTGAAGGGAAACCTTGACAAATGTCCCAGTGGAGAGACGGCTATTGCATTTAGTTCTCCAGCCGCTCGTTCAGTTGGAGTTTAGGCTACATGGGTGACACTTTACATAATTTTATCTACAGACAGAAGTATTGTTTGGGTGAGTAATATACACTTTTTGGAATAGAGAGTGTTCTTGGCTGTAGAAAAGAGAGAAGGTTGATCTGGGATGGGTCTGTCTGTTAAACCACCGAGGCAGTGAGACAAGGGTTACAGTAGAGTTGTTGTGTAATTCATACGCAAGGAGACTTTAAAGAACTATAAATGATTTAACTATGCATTATTCAGGGCCAGTCAAGGTCTTCATGCAGCAGACGTTCACTATGATTAGACCTTCATAATATATATAGCAAAGTCCAGAAGCTGAAACCACAACTGGCCGGCAAATTCTTGCCAGCTCACTTCTTGACCCCCTCGACTTCTGAACAAAAGGTCTGACCTCAGTGAGCTGTTACTGTAGGACGCCTGGCTGGCCCTGTGTGATGTATAGCTAATAGTGAGAATTTGTCAGACTTTTCCCTAATTCATTTATGGATTATGCAGGGTCAGCTCAGTGTGTAACTTGCTGTATTATAGAATTTATCCAATCTTTATTAGTTTTGCCAGTTTCAGATCAGGCAATAGCCACTTTCTAGTGTGAAAATGTCCTTGGTAGTATGGTGGGACCAGCTTCATATGAAATGACGCAGAAATAAGTAAGAAGTCAGATGGCTGATTTTAATATACATAATATATATAATATTTAATATGCTGCGTGTGACGTGACGATGTGACCTGTGTCACACCTGCATACTGTCATTGGGCATGCAGCACTTAATGCCCCACCCTTCAAAGAATGGCTCAAGGGCACAGTTTCATAGTTTAGATGGCAGATTTTTATAACTTTGATGTAACCAGATGTAAGTCAATGATGGGAAATAAGAATTTTCGAGAAAAAAGCCAAAAATACTAACAGACTCAAAAATGACAGATTGCCATAAATTTAGACTTGGGAATTGTTTAGTTTTACTGCGGGATTACTGTGTGACACCTGTACTTGGTGGTTTTATAGCGTCTGCAGAATAAGCGGTTTGTGCTTTTAATGCATTCAAAATCCTTTAATAATGGTAAAAACTCTGCTGTGTTTTTTGTTTGCTTTTGTTATCTTTCAGTCTTTTACCTTTTCATTGCTCTTTTATGGTACACACCCAAAGGAGTGTCTCTCCCGCGCTGGATTAGGTTCAAAGTACAGAACTCGGCGAGCTCACCTGTAAATGTATATGTGATTTTATATATATATCTATAAATATAGAAATTGCACAGTCTGTGAACTTTCAATATTATCCCTTATTATTATAATAGAACAGACATTCACTTTGTCTGGTAAAATGGAAATTCCAGCCATTATCTGCACTCTAATGGATGCCGTAGCTGCATGGTCCCTTTAAATTTTTTAGGGTTTCCCTTTTCAGACTCCCATGTGCACATATAGAAGGTACTCCCATTCATTTCTGTGGGAGTGGTTTGCAGTTGCTGATTGGTTGCTTCAAGCAGCAAATCAGTGGCAAGAACCAGAGAAAGAGGTTAAGAACAGAGTGCTTTAACCCCAATCTCACCATATGCATTTTTTTTTGTCTGTCAACCTGGGCAGCCCCTGGCAGCAGAAGCCGGTATTCCTTCGCGTCAATGGCAAACATTAAGGATAACAATAAATAAAATAAAAAATAGTAGCAAAGAAAAAAATAAACTACATGGAAAAATTATAACCCCTGCCCCTTTCACTACCCCCAAATCCCTTAAGTCAGAAGTCTTAAGACTTACTACCCAATAGATACTAAGTAAGGAATGGACGTGGCCCTCTAGAACATAAAAATATGTTTGTGGGTTATGTATGTAATCCTTATCATTGCTCCCCTTGGTTGAAAGGTATACTACCAGGGAAATATGGCCTGATTGAATTTATCATGAATTAAAAAAAGATGCCTATGCATTTTACTCTGATTTTGAAATATGACTAAAAAGTGAAATGTTTACTCCCTCTATTTCTGTCGTGAAGCGTTAGTGAGTTGGATGTCAGCTGTATGGTATCATGGTGCGTTATACTGGGCCGTCCAATCAATAGGAGACGTGTAATGTCCTGTCACATCTTCTTTAGTATAACATGAATGAGTACTTAAAGAAACATATATATAATATTATATGTAAACATAAAGCACTCTGCATTTATTTTGATGCATATGATAGGTATGTGGTCCCTTTAAAATGTTGTGGTTCCTTTTGGGAATTGGGGGGGGTGTTCCTACAGAATTGCCCCAAATTCTTTTACCGCTTTCCCCACCCCAAGCTTAATGCCCTGCTGGCGCTAGTCACTACTTTACTATGCGTTCTCTATAGTAGGGCTGTTGGGGACACTAATGATCTAAACACTAGTGTGCCTTATTTTTTTTTTTTTTTTTAAATTTCGGCTTCTGTATCTGCTTAGAATGTGGAAGTCTGCCTTAGGAAATCAATCATATACTTACAGCTTACATTACATGTTAAATCAGTCTGTAGTTCTTGGCATAGAAAAATATTTAATAAATCCAATAATAAAATGATAAAAATCAATTGTTTGATGGTCTAGTTGATTGGCAGAGAATATACCCAAAAATGAGTATATCATTAAAAAATAAAGGGCTATCTAGAAATAATCATGTTTGGTCTACTGTTCAAGAGACCTGTTTAACATTGTATTTATACAGTTCAAGACACTCTTTCATGATGTTCATTTACAAAATAGTAAAAAAAACAGAAGTTTGTGTCAATGTATTATATATAAATACCAGACAATGATTGTTTGGACTCTTTCTGCTCAAAGTAACATAACCTGTTATGCTGCTGTAACAAAATTGTAGCAAATTGGAATAAATGCAATAATATGAGTGTTACATGTAAAAAACCAAACTATTTTAGTTTTGCTGAGTTTTATCAAAATGTTTCATTAAAGGGGCAGTCCAGCCATCATTTGCAGTTTAATCGACGATAGATGATTTCGGAGAATTCAACCCCCCCCCGCCACGTTTGCCATATTCCCAACCCACGGTTATTCTGTGAGTCAGGATCACTTGGTGTACTTGCCGACCGCAGTGGCTTGGACAACGTCACAGAGGAGGTCCTAACGAGACCCACCCGGCATGCGTGGCTCGTGCTTTTGTTGATGTCGGTGTAAGTGCTTTCTTGCCCCTGAATCGTCCCTTTTCTGTATCGTGGTGCTGATCACGTTACCTTGTCATACCTGGCAAGTCACTTTCCCTTATGAAGGAATCGCTTACCAGTCGATAGAGGTGGGAATTCTCCACCAGAGATCCTGTTTCTCTGTGCTTTTATGTAAAATATATTATATTACGTAAAATATTTCACATTCAATTGCGAGGATTCCCTGCCAGTCAGACAATGCTGAATTACTGTCATTTTAAATGCTCAGTCGGGGCCCGTAAATATTTTGAATGGCCGGGTAAGGCGTTGAGTCATCTTTAACCTTCACTTGGAACGTAATTGCCTCGAAGCGGAGTGAGTAAGGAATGTGCAGCGTAGCGAGAGTCCGGACTACCCGGCGCAGTAATCTGCGAGCTAAGCCTTGTTGGAAGGTATTTAAAGGGAAGGGCCGGACGTGCAGAAACCTGCGGCTGCTCATCTGATCATTATTCCATTTATCGTCCAGTCCGTAACACCTCTAACACCTACACGTCAATATGATACAGTTACACATAATTCATGGTGGCTGGGACTTTCTCCCTTTGTGTGTGTGTATATACATATATACACATATATATATATATATATACACACATGCCTTTCTATGTGCTTATATATTAAGTAGATCTGTACTTGGTCTGATTACCCATTTGGGCTCCTGTATACCTATAGACTTAAATTGTTAAATGTGGACCAGCGCCTTTCACCCCCCCCCAAAAAAAAGAAACACAATGGTTTTCTAGCCACATGTGTAGGTTGGCTAGCTGGGAACAGGGGTGTTTGGAGCATTTATCTGGGGGAAATTGCAACTTCGTTGGTGTATTCTGGGCGGGTCGCTCCTGATGACTGTATTGACCGTGGAGGTGAGCTGCTGAACGCTCTAATTCTGGCTTAACATGACTAATTATAGCAAACCTCTTACAAACCTGATAAGGAGATGCCCTGAAATACATTAAGCCCTAGCGGAAATGGGTATCTGTTCACAAGTGTAACTGTAACTCTATCACCTAAGTATTCTGAAAACCCGTTCGCGTGAATATGCTCTTAAGGGTAGGATTTGGGGCATGAAAGAAAACCTGATCTGCTTTTAGTGCCCTGTACTGTGAATTATTTTTACAGATTAAAATAAGCACTATTAACCCACCTGAAGTGTCTACTATAAGGAGAGTTTAACATCCTGTTGTCATTATCTACATACTTATTCCTCCCCATTGGGTCTTCTCTCTAGGCGAGAAGAAAGAGTTTCGATTGGGGACTGATGGCATAATGTTTTGTTAGATCTTAACGTCCTGGAGATGCTTTGTTTATAATGTATTTGTGAAACAATTACACTGGTTAGTTTCCATTTATTCAGTTATGTTAAATGCCCAGTTATTTGGCCGGACAGGTTTTGTTTTAAAAAATAAATTAATTAATTAACACCCAAAACATTTTTATCATATAAAAAAAGCTAAGTAACCAATGGCCATAAAGAATGGGAAGGTAACATAGTCCCTTTATAAATGTCCCTGCTTTGCATTAACGCTATCTGTGTACTCATTGAGTGGCCGTTAGAGAGTCTTGGTCCTCCTGGCCTTGATGAGGAGGCAGTATGAAGCCCGAGCTGCTTCCCGGCTCTTCTTGGCTGGTAAATGATGAGAGAATGGCTTCTAATGCCAGCCGGAGGGCTCTGTTTTACTGTTGGCATTTTCAAGGGGACACCGTGTACATTTAAAGGGACCACACAACTATAATGTGCGTTACAAATGAACTTATTAAAGTAACTATCAGGTCTGTACTTTTATATGGTTAAACATATTATTTGTTATTTCTAGCATATTTCCATGGTCATCGTGTCCCACTCATGTAAGCTGGGAAGCCCATGTCTGTTAGTGGCGTGAAACTATATTTGACGGCAGCGGTAGGGTTTCTAAGAATGATCTCCTCTAAATGACTTTGCTGTCGCAAAATAGCCACTAAATCCTTCCAAGCTACAAAGTCTATTATTTGAATTCTAATCTCATTTTTGATGGGTCACAGAAAAATCACTGCACCCTCCGCTCCTAATAGCTCCCTGTGACAAAGTAGGCTTTGCTCATTAAACTCTTGAACATGTTGTTGTTGGGCTTGAGCAGAAGTCAGAACTCCAGCTCTTACTAAACAAAATCTTTTTGTTGGTGTAATTTTTTGGAGATATTTAGTTGAAAAGTTCACGACCTGAGGACCATTGTTTGGGGCGATGCCAACATCATCCTGTCTGATCCAATAATCTGTCTGATCAGCAACTGAACGATAGGGCCAAGATCACCTTAATATAGAGGCATAATCATCTTGAGCCTAAGAACGTACAAGAAAGTTGCTCGCGTGGTGTATGTACCATTACGTAGTTGGGTCTTCTAGCCATTTAAAAACATTGAAGGGTCCGATGCTGCACATCGAGTTGAAGTGCCGTGCGTAGAACTGGATATCAAATACTTGATTGTGTACATGGTATGCATGTCGCATACCGGCATGTGACATGTGTGTCTCAGAAAATGTAATAATGCAGGTTGCCGGAAGGTGTGATCTGGTTCCTGACAATGAAGCTCGCGTTCCATAACCTTGGTATCCGCAGCCAGGCATATGAAGAAGCTGTTAGTTAGTCTGGAGTGCTGTCCCCATTGGGTACGCTTTTGATCTGTAAACGGCTTTGCATATGTTTAAAAGTACTGAGCTATAGATGTGAGCATGTCGCGGAAAGGGTTAAACGTTTTCAAAGCACGGACGACAAAGCTCCCCCTTTTTCCACCCTGGCATAGGAAAAGTTAAATCGGTTACTGTGTTGGGGAATTGGCTAATGCCAGCTGAGATTATTGGGTAAAAAAAGAAGCAACTTTACCCAAAATTGTGTTTTTCTACTCGTAACGTTGGGTTAAGCATGCTTGTAAAAAGAACTGCAGCTTTAAACTCCAAGAGCGATAGGACAGCAGCAGCAGCAGCAGCGTGTCTGGAATGGAAAGTATTTACCTAGAGGGCATTTGGAATGTGGAGATTATGGTGTTCAGCAAATAGTCTGATGGGATCAGGGTAATCAACTGAAGAGCAAAAGGACTTTGTTATGGCTGAGTTGCAGCTTGTTGGCTTTCTCCAGCGTGCTTTTCTTGTTTCTGAAAGCAGAGACTGGCTAGTGAGGCTAGAGGGAGGATAGTGCCTTTATACTACATACCGGGGATAATACCTCTAACAACCCACCATTAAAAAAAAAAATTGGGGTTGCTTCTAATATTCTACTTGGACGAGCTGTACCCTGTGGGCCATTGCTTTTTGGGTGTGACCTGATGTGTGTTAAATAACTTGCATGCTACGTGATGATATATATATATATATATATATATATATTTGTGTTACTGGCACTCGACAGGCTTATTACTATATTCCACTTAACTACCATTTACTTAATAGTGATGATCGTATCTCTCCTAACAAGTAAGAGGGTTAAAGCCAAAAAATCCCCCTTAGTGAACAATCGTTATCCGCCCAATCAAATCTGTCCTTTTGCTATTGTCAGTTTTCATATCGTATTCCCCGCAGGAATGGTGTCCGCAAAGTTCATGAACTTCGTTGCAGAGTTCCACGTTCTGATTAAACTTATCCGATTTAAATCGGCTTAGCTAAATCAGCCCGTGTTTGCACATCAGCACTTGTCTGGGTGCATTTGATGTAAATCAGGAAGATGCTTTTCCTTGTTCTTCGCAATTCGACCTGCATTTGGCCCTTTTCTTCAGGAGTAATAAAAATAGGACATTCTAACACATCGACCAAAATGTCCAGGCATATAAGATGGCCTTGCATGTGATGTGGAACACGGCTGTTTCATGGCTTTCTGTGCCTTCCTTCCTTGATAAGTTGCTTGGCCACCAGTCACACAGCCCTAGCTCTAGGTTCTGGAGGCCTGAAACTAGAAGGCTTCATTTATGTTCAGCTTTCTCTGCCCCTGAGCTCTGCTGGTGCAAACTGTAGTTCTGTTAATCATGAAAGGGATTGCACAAGCATGTCTAGGCATTTAATTAGGCCTCATAACAAGACCATTTAGCCATGCGCTCATGTCCGAGTGGATAGTCATCCAGATAAATCATCTCATGAGACTTTTATGTGCAAAGGATCTCTCAGCTGCCGATTCTCCGGGTTTTTGTCTTGACAACATAAAACATCTTGTAGGGAGGAGAAGCAACTTTATATTCTAGAAACATAGAAAGTGACAGCAGATAAGAACCAGTAGGCCAATCCAGTGTGCCCAACCTCTGAGTACTTTCCTTTAGTACCTGCCCTTATCCTATATCTACCTTGGCCTTATGCCTATTCTGTAATGAAAGAAAAGTTTGGCACTTTAATGTCCAAGTCACAGGTGATGCAATTTTTTGGAGACCGGTATTTAAAATGTTGTGGTATCACTTAAAAAGCAAATTTTCACCTAGAAATAGGTCTAGACAAACCATTTCTTTATAATAACGTAGAGTTTGATTTTTTTTTATGTAAAAGAGAGGATTTTTCATAGAAATCATTTGCTGAAATTTCAGTTTTCAAAGTCATGCCTTTTTGAACAAGTTCATTGAATTTAAGAAGCTATGGATAGGTAGTTAAAAAAAAAAAAATTATATGCAAACAGCAATTTTAGGTTGGCACTAACTTATTTTTCTTTCTCTTTTTCGTTGTAGGAACGTAAAAGGTTATTTAGCGTTAACAAAGCACAATGGAGTTTTATGAATCAACATATTTTATTATCTTAGTACCATCGGTGGTCATTACAGCCATCTTCCTTTTCTTCTGGCTCTTTATGAAAGAGACCTCATATGATGAAGTCCTTGCTAAACAGAAAAAAGACCAGCGGCTTCCTCCGGCTAAAGTAGACAAAAGGAAAACTGAGAAAAAAAAGAATAAGAAAAAGGAGTCTCAGAATGGCAATCTTCACGAATCGGACTCCGAAACTGCAATTCGTGAGTTTGATTTAGGAGATGCACTGTCTAATGAGGAAGAGCATGTGGTTCCTACACCTGTTGTTGCAGTTGATTCGCTTGCAAACCTCAGGGAACGCAAGAAGAAAGACAAGAAGCAGTCAAAGTCTACAACCGAGGAACCCGTTGGGAAAGAGGTCAGTGGCACCAAACCTCCTCCCAAGAAGGCTGAAACCGTTCCCGTTACAAAGCAGCCAACACCACCTCTTGATGTGTCTGGATCCAAGAAGAAGCAAGGATCAAAGAAACTGAAAAATGGAAGAGGTATTCTTAAAGGATTTGTTTATAAAGTTAATTTGGTAAAAATCATACCTTCTTATTGGCTAAATGATGAATATTGGATTGCAAGCTTTTGAGACTGGCTACGTCCCTTCCTTGGGTATAATATGCCTGAAGAAGAGACCTAGATAGTCTGTAATCCATTTAGGTCTCTTCTGTAGGCGTATTATACAAAAAAAACCCTTGCAATCCAGTATACATCCGTTAGCCGATAAAGGTATTATTTTTCCCAAATTTGCGAAACATTTTATAAAGATGCAACTCGTGAAAGGCTTAAACACAGCTTTGCGGTTTTTGGGTTTCTATACCCTGCAGAGATTTCCATAAAGAACCACTTGGCTGCCCAGCTGTGGATACTGGTTAGTTTGGGTAGTTTGTAGAACTGAATGGCATAGTCGTTCTAATCTTTAGCTATCATACTTAAACAGCTAGATTTAATGTGTGGAACAACGACCCTTTTACAGCTGAATTTGTAAATTTTGTTCATTTTTACGCTCCGTGTGTGTTATTGGCCTGTCCTGATTAACTTCTCCAGAATTATGCCCAATGTAGGTCTTTAAGGTAGACGGTCAGTAGGGAGCTGCAGGCTCAGGTAGAAGGTGGCACGGCTAGCGACGACTTGCGGGTCCGGCAAGAGAGCAATACTAATAAATTTGATCTTTTTGTGCACTTGTTCACACTGTTGCCTAAATATTATCAGTGCCTTTTTGCATGTCCCGTCTTTTACATCCCTGCGTGCCACTGAACGGGTTAAGCCCGTAGAAATATTTCCCCATATTGTTTAAGAGTGAGAACTGGAACTGAAAGCCGTTCTATAGTGGGGGAAGTGATACCGGAGGCTTCGCTTGGTGACTGTCCCGAGGTTCCCCGAAGTAAAGAAACATATCTTTCCTAAATTGCCATTTCCTTTGCACTATATGGTAGTCTCTTAAAATATTTTTGAAATATGTTCCCTCGGCCCCTGTTGACAAGACTATTTTTAGTGAGAGGTTGAGGTTGGTTTGTTTACCGAAGACGTTTCCTTTGGTACGCGGTTTAAGCGTGGAGTGGGCTGTGGGTTACGGAAGCGTAATGTCACCGCTAGAGCGGCTCCGATTCTGACGGCTTTCGTAATAGAGAAGCACAAAGCAGTTAGCCGTGGCTTCCCGGGGGCGCCTCAAGTGTAAAGCAACCTTTAAATCTGGTGTGCAGCCTGTAGTATAATATACAGATCATATATATCATATACAGATCTGATTTGGAAGTAACTTTTTTGGACATGCTGAAGTAGCTCTATTCCACTGAATTCAATAAAAACACCTAAGGCTTTAAGTCAAATAATCAGTGCGTCAAAACCTAGAATGTGCCAATGATCTCTGATAACCGAGATGCAAAGAAGATTAATCCCCAAATCCTGGCGTCTCTCAATTCTCTAATATAAGAAGCATATTTATAAACTTTATAAATAACTACATTTTTTGTAATCTATAAACACCATCAGATAACGTCTGCATAGTCACGATCGTGTTATCTCTGCCCTGTTCTGTTGCCGACTTGGTTCAGACAGCCTTTGAGGACAATTTCAAGACTGGAAATTAATCGGAAAATGTTGGCCTTGCCACAGTCTGCCACCTGTCTGATTCCACAAAGTACACTTCTTTTAAACATGCAGTCATGCCGATTGTCAATCAAAAGCACCAACTATATAGGTAGTGTTAATAAATCCACGTAATTACACTAAATCCACTAAAGAGTTCCCCTTTAAGCCGGTTTATAACGAGGCTCATGCGGTTCATCTTTAGCGCCTAAAGAGCATGATAAAGATTTCCGCTTGTGGTATCCGCAAATACAAAAAAACAAATCTACTAACGTTACAATAACGGGTTTCCTGCCACTAAGTGACAGAACGTGAATCATAATGATTTAGGATGCTAGTGGCCCGTTTTAAGATTTACCGCTCGTTAGAGCATTTCATTTATTAAGACAAGACGAGCCGTTGCATGCCTGGGCAGTAAATACGTCCAGGCTTTGTTGAGCAGGAATTTTGATGTTTGAATGCTGGAACGGACCGCCTTCCAAACATCTCTCTGGAATCTGTGCCATGGAGACCCATTAGCAAGATCAAATTATATACGAATAATACATGAAAATGGTAAAATATGAAAAAATGTGCCTGACGGGTTTGTGAGAGCCATCTCTGTCTGTCAGATATATTTTAGTTGGAGTGTGTTCTTCTCTTCATGATAGGATTATGAATACCGTGCTGGGGTACTCAAACCTGATGTCACTCACAAATTCTACATTCTTCAGTACTATACATTATACCTGTGCAATGGTGTCTGTGTGTATATGTATGTATGTAATAGATATATATATAGATACATACACACGATGGCCATGTATAAAGCATAGTTAAATAGGTCCTTTTTGGAAATGGCCAATGAATAGTTGATTCAGGAGCTTGAAACTGCAACACCTCTGCAAACTCTGCTGCTATCTCCCGCTTTAGTAAATAAGCCCCGTTATGTTTACGCCACTGGAGCAGCCACCTGGACTTATCTGCCACCTTTATGTTGGTGATGGGATCTCAGTCTTGGTAAGCGGGGGGGGGGTGAGGAGACAGAAGCAAACTTTGGGACACGAGGCATATTAAATACTGGTTGGACCAGATTCTGCCACAGAGCTCATCTTCTATGGGGTAGAGGTTTTAAGCCAAGAATTATACTTAACGAGAAACACAAGCTACAGGCATCTTAATTAAATGGAGTTATGCTACAGGATGAGACAGTACCTGTTTAAAGGGACCATAAAGCCTCTTGGAAAACCTGTTGTAGTAATTTTTTCTAGAACAGAATTTTTTTTATTTTGAGTATGTAGTGCAAAAGCGGCTCCAGCAGCAAATAGATATGTCTCCCCCGAGAAGGCAGAGAACATAACAAGAACCTGTTAATGAGATCCCATGGAACCCCCAAACTTAACTTAATAACTGTACTTAGTTGATATTCCATTACATTACATTTATTTATAAAGCGCCGGCAGATTCCGCAGCGCTGTTGGTCAGTAGAACAATTTCACATACAGTAACAAACTGGTGCGAAGGAAAAGAGGGCCCTGCTCTTGCGAGTTTACAATCCAGTCGGTGGTTGAGGGGAGTGAGACAATAGGACGACGACGGCTTGGATGGGGATGAGTTGATCTGGTTCTGATGATGTGTTGAAGCTGTTGATCAGATGGCTTGATTATGATGATGGCTGGGAGTGATGGGAAGGAATGTTGTACGCTTCCCTGAACAGGTGGGTTTTCAGAGGGGGTTTGAGTGGTTGAAATCCTGAATACGGGAGTGAGAAGAGGTAACAGTAGAAGAAAAGTCGTGAGAGGAGCGAACAGGGCGGGGTAGCGGTGGATAGGAGGATAGAGATGTAAAGGGGTGCAGAGTTTTTGAGGGCTCTATAGGTCAAGGTCAGAAGTTTAAATTTGATTCTGGAGGATATGGGGAGCCAATGAAGTGATTGGCATAGTGGGGCAGTGGATGAGGATATTAGTAACACATGTCCATGGAAAGGATTATACATATCGGATCAGACACTTATGCAAGTCAAGGCATTTACAAAGTCAACATTTACCTGTAAACCCATGGAATACCCTCTCTGTGCTAACCATCCACGTGGATATCCTCTCTTACCAGAACGATGAGAGAGGGGAACCAGGCTGGATGTTAGCTCTGAATCCGCAAAAGGCACTGGGGTCGTCTCTGTGTCTCTGTATTAACTGTGTTTTCCGCTGTTTTCTTTTGCAAACAGAAGACTCCCCTGTTAATCCAGAAACCAAGAACGAGCAGGTCGTCCCCTCGATTAAGAAACAGGAGGCTCCCGTTTCACCAGTGGAAGGGAAGCAGCAAGAAAGTGCGAGCGGAAGGAAGAAAACCACAGCAAAGAAACAAAAAGTGGAAAATGGTACGCATTTGGTGACAATGGGAGTTGGATACGTGGTGTTGGAAGTTGAAGGGGTAATCTTAAGCCTTCAACCAAAACAATAGTCTAAGATTGTACCTATGGCGGGAGTTATCAGTCATATAACCACCTGTGTGCGCTCTTCCCGTTTATTTACAGTGGCTTATTACATGGTGGTTTGTGCAGATATCTGGAATGGTGAACTTGTAACACAAGCCCCTTGTGTGCTGCAGAGGAACTCTTAAAGCACTGAATCGTTTATAAGAAAGTTTTCACCCTACTGAGAACTCATTACTGAAGATATAAAGCGGATCTGTCGTAGCCTTTAGCTTTTCTTACACTACCTGTGGCAGAACTTATAAGTCCGTTTACAGTCCTGATGCTATTTCCCATGTTTACATCGTTTTCTCTGAATTGACCTGTCAAGGTTTGACATAGTCAGTCATGAGTAACAGAGAAAAACTTTTCATAGCATGTTCAGAATAACATAATTTCCGTTTAAACACTTTATTATTTAGTTTCTGCATTAGTGGACGAGCCATTAATTCAGCCAACTACTTACATCCCACTGATGGACAACACAGACCTGAACGTGGCAGAGAAGAAAGTGGAAAGGAAGGATGTCGCCGCCTTGGAAAAAACAGTGGTGTCCAGCGCTCCTCCAAAAGTGAGCAAGAAAATGAAGACGGTTACAGATAAAGGTGAGGAGCTGCTCTCCTGTTTGGACCCAACTTAGATATATCTCATAAGGTAAGATTATGAATTGATCTTACCTTATGAGATATATTGGCAAATTGGATCTTGGCATATTGGATATTGCCGCGTGATCCTACGGTAATTGATGGAGTTGCACTATGCAGTCATCAACGCTTAGTTTCCCACTTGGCAGTAGATTTTGTGCCCAAGGGTGTGTGGTAAATATGTCTGGTTGAACAGCGAAATAAATGTTGGCTTCCTTATTATGATAAAACCTTATAATGGTTACTGTTTTGTAACTATCACTTGTTCCAATCTGTAGAAAATGCTGAGGTGAAGTTTAAGGACTTCTTGCTGGCTTTAAGGAGCATGATCCTGAATGAAGAAGAAGCGATGTCAGTGGTGGAGATGCTGAAGGAGAAATCAAAGGCTGTGCAGGACATTATACACAAGGTGAGCTGTCCTCCGGCAGTAGCCACGTCTTGTGATCATGCAAAACGTTTTACTTAAGGCTGGGCAGAAATTAGGCTATTTGGGCATTCTTGTACTAGTCTAGCCTGTACCCACAGCTGTGGTGGTAGACATATAATCTTATGGGGAGGACTGGAAGGCCGATCTGGAATTTCTACCTCTCCATATTAGTAATAGGATGGATTGGTTGAAGAATTTGTCCTAAAAACAATTCCGTGTTGTGTATGGCTGGTACTGGCATGTTTGGCATAGTTATGGTGAAGCTGATGCCATCCACACAGCTTTTAAGGATTGTATGACATATCCATTGGGTGTTATCTGCAAGTATTCACTATTATCCTTCCCTAAAACTAGTAGATTAGCTTATTCAACTGTGTGTGCTTAACCGGAAGCAAAATGTGTATGCTGAGACATTAGAGAGTAAAACCTTGTTGGTATTTGTGGTTGTCGTGTTGATATGTACTACAACATCTGCTGTATTTCTACCCACAAACCTCTTGTTTCCATCGCCGTATACTCTTGGAATGTGATGTTTCTCCATAGTGTTTTGGTGAGGTGGAAATTCTGAAGCCTTTTCTTCAAGAAGGATCACAACAATGTGGGGGGTTTCCTGAGTGTGATAATAGACTTGAGCCCCCATACTGGGTACATTTCCCTGCCACTTGGCTCCAAAGACAGGGTAGCCGGTACCAGCCCTTGTAGGAAGTCTAGCTAACAATAGACTCTCTGGTTTTGTCAGCCACTATTGTTTTAACTTTTTTTTTATTGGCAGCGTCACTGGAAAGGAAAAATATAGTAATCAAATAATTTTAAATGGTTCTTTTGCCAGGCAGTATTTTATATGCATGCCTCAGACTATTGTTAATTAGAGAGACTATAACCGGATATCAATGCATTATTATATTTTAATATCCAGCATTACATTTGCTTTACATTTATTTGCAGAAAATCGGCTACGGGGGAAAAGCCCTTAAATTTGTAAAATAATGCATTGTCCTTCTGTCCTATCTGGGATTCCCTCTCCTCCTATGGTATGGTTTAGATGATGATGGATACAAGTCCCATACCATGCGGTTCCCCTGCATGGCTGACCCCGTCTCAGCCAGAAGCATACATGACGTAAATATTTTTTTCAATGTAAACTTTACATTTTTCAATTATTTTTAATATTCCAAATTTTCTAGGCCACCAAAGGAGATTCTGCTGCACAGCATCAATTACAGGAGAAAGAAAAGTTGCTTGTTTCTGCTCGGGAAGAAGCGACAAACTTGAAGGATCAACTGAAGCATGTCTCTCAGGTATCTCCTTGCTCCTGAAGCCACATCAACACCATTTAACCGCGATCTCTTGGCTGAGACCTGTCTTCTTATACCAACAATGAGGAAGGGTTTGCAGGACAGTTGAACTCCTTGATTTCTCTATAGTTGACCCCCAGTGAGCTTCTGCTGCAGGAGGAGCTTGGCTGACCCTCCATAATGTATTGGTAAATCCAGTGAGATGTCCTTAGTCTTCTTACCCAGTGAATTATGCGTTATACAGGGCCTGTGTACCCCTTCTTACTGGGGAAACCTGCCAGTGATGGTCCTTCGTAACAATTCTAGAAGTGAGGGAGTACACTTAGACAAGCTTTTCCCATTTTTATCAAGACTAAATTATTTACCAATTAGTATTTGATATAATGGAAACCTACATATTGCCGGTAGTGGAATTATTCAGTAGATATTTGTTTTAAGTTGTTTTTGAAAATGTGATATTGGTAACCAAGCTTCTGTTTTGGAACCCTTGCCACCACCTCTCCTTACAAAGGCCATTTGGTTTCCAAGAAATAGATGGATGGCGAAACTTTGTTTTTCTTGAATGTATTTGTAATTCTCATTTCACTGATATGACAGCCCCTCACTAAAGCAATAAAGGTCTGGTTTCAGGGCATAACGAGCATAGAAATAGATGCACTAAACCAGTGAGATTGAGAATCAATGGCATGTGTTGGATGCGGATATTAGTTAAATAAAAAATGTTTCTATTGCCAGGATGCTGTGTGCCGGGGGGTGTTCTATCACCTGGCATAATGTTTTATTTTCTCTGTGCTTTAAAACAAACTTAATCTTGCACTCATCAGCATGTATGTATATTTGTGTGCAGGTTCAATAAATCTAATAAGTATGTTTTTTATTCTTTATTATTATTAAAGGAGCTCGGTGTAGAAAAACAGAAATCTGGTCTTGTGGAAGCAAAAGCAAGGGAACGGATCACTGCCCTGGAGAAAGAGCACAGTGTCTTCCAGAGCAAAATGCACGGCAGCTTCCAGGAGGCTCAACAAATGAAACTAAAAGTAAGGGCCACCCGTTATCCTATATATCAGGGAACCTTAATACCGTATTTGCTCGATTATAAGACTTTTTTTTTCAGAGCAAATGCTCTGGAAAAATACCCCTCGTCTTCTAACCGGGGTCGTCTTCTAATCAGACCTCAAATAGAGGTCTGATTATGAGACTAAGATCCAGATCCCCGCACCGCTGCAGGGGACCTGGATCCTCCTGTCTCCCCCCCACACACACACACTTACTGGTGCTTCCTGCTGTATTGCCGGGGCAGCGGGTTGACATCTATGCGATCCGCGTTGACAACGTCCGCTGCAGCCGGAAGGAGGTGTGGCTAGCAGCAGGGGTTGTCTGCGTCCGTCGCGTAGACCTTCCCCGACTGTCAGAGTTCCCTGTGCCGGTGCCGCACAAGTGCGAGGAATTCTGATCTCTGACAGCCGGGGAAAGTATGCGTGACGGACGCATACAAACCCACCGCTGCCAACTCCACCTCCTTCCGGCTGCAGCGGAAAGAGACGTCAACCCGCTGCCACGGCTGGAAGCACCGGTAAGAGAGGGGAGAGAGGGTGTGTGTGTTAAATGAGGGCATAGGGCATTTCTGCAATGCTTTATACCCCTATATGCCACTCTGGCATAACTGGGGGACAGGTTGGAAAATACAAGGAAATAAAAACAAAAAAAATATTTTTCTCAATCATAGCTTTTATTTAAAAAAATAGTTTACATGAATTAACACTTACTGGTAAAACTTTTTTTAATCAGGGTCGTCTTATATTCAGGCTTTTTCTTTTTTTCCTAAGTTTATATTCAGATTTTGGGGAGTTCGTTCTTATAATCAGGGTCATCTTATAATCGAGCAAATACGGTATATATTATTTAGTACGAAGACGGATTGTGTGTGTTTGGGAGTTGGTGTTTCAGTGTGGCAAGAGCCTGTCCTGATGTGTGGTGTGTGTGTGTGTGTGTTTGGGTGTTGGTGGTGCAGAGCCTGTCCTGGTGTGTGTGTGTGTTTGGATGTCGGTGTGGCAGAGCCTGTCCTGGTGTGTGTGTTTGGGTGTCTGTTTCCTGGCACTTTACTTTACAGAGGAAAGTGATTCATCATTTCTCAACCAACTCCTGACATGAGTCAATTGAGCTGCGATATAGTAGTTGTACCATTTAGGAAGACCCAGACTACCTTTACCAGCTGGTAGTGTCAATAAATAATTACCGTATTTCCCCATGTAAATTTGGGGTCTAATAACTAGGTGCGTCTTATACAGGGGTTGTACGTGGTATATTGCAGTTACTACTTCCCAGTCCCTCCCTACAGTCACACTGACGATCGGCCACGCCCCTTTCCTTAGCATCCACATGGCTCAGCAACTCCTCTACTAGTAAGTAAAAAATTAATATTTGGGCTGCTGAAAGTGAGGGAAGGTGGGGGTTCATTTAGGGGCAGTTATGGTTAATGGGGTGTTTAGGGCTAATTTAGGGGCAGTTATGGTCAATGGGGTGTTTAGGGTTAATTAAGTGGGCAGTTATGGTTGATTGTGTCTTTAGGGTTAATTTAGGGGCAGCTATGATTGATGGTGTCTTTAGGGTTAATTAAGTGGGCAGTTACGGTCAATGGGGTCTATAGGGTTAATTTAGGGGCAGTTAATGGATGGGCGTGATGAGGATGATGAGTATGAATTTTGATGAATACAACTTGACTTCAGTAACTATGTAATACACTTTTTTCCAAATTTCGGTTTTGTATACATACAAATTGTACACACATTGAACCAATGGGAAAAAATTATCCAAAATATATTCATTAATTTGTCCTGATTCGGAAACCACCCAATATGGCAAGGATTTTCATCTATTCTGACCAGTATAAGGGTAATATTGCAAGGCATGCATCACGTTTTTAAAATGTATTTTTTTTTCAAATTTGGCATGGTAGGCTAATAACTGCAATAGTTGTCATAGATACTGATTATCCCCCAAAAATTTTATGTTTATGAACAGTAGATAACTCAAGGTGTACAACTAGGGTCGTTTTGACACTTTTCAAAAATTGCTGCCAAATTTTGAGGTATTTTTATTTTTTTTGGGGGGGTTGCATATGTTGCAATGTTGCTTTAGATTTCATATTATATTTTGTATAGAATATATGCAACTGCAGACAAAAACACCAAACTGTGTTCAACATCCCCCGGTTCCAACAAGGCCTCACATTCATGGTTCATGCATTTTTTTAAGGAAGCTATGAGGGCAAAACTGGAACATGCACATTTTAGTTTTCAAATTTGGAATTTTCAGAAATTTGTTTACTGAAACCATGTCCCATTTGGGACATTTTGGAAGCCCCCCACTGTAAATCACCCCATAAAAGTATATATTTATGAACAGTAGACAAGTCAAGGTGTTCAACTAAGGGAATTCTGACAGTTTTCAGGCAGCTATTTCTTCGCTGATGTCTGCCAAACTTCACAGGGAGTCTTCAAAGGGCTTGTAGGGAACTAATTTTTGCAGGAATTAGCCTAAAATGCCACTGCACTTTTGCTCTCATCAACACTCAACCCCCTTTGCTGAAGCTGCCTGTGGCAGCTCAAATGCGATTGCTGGTTTTCCTCCAATCGCGTTTTCAGCCTACAGAATCACTCCGTGGGAGTGATCACAGGCTCGGGGGCGGGCTCGGAGTGCCTGTGCTGGTCTTCCCAGACACATGGGCAGACAGTAGCAGCAGCGCCCCCCCGATCACCATGATTGTGGCGGTCTGACGGTGACATGTGACCAGGAAGTACCAGGTACGTCCCGGTACGGAAGGCGTTAAGGTGCGTCTTCTTATACATGGGAGCATCTTATACATGGGGAAATACGGTACCAATTCGTCTTCTATTACCTGCCCAAACAAATGTGTTAACAATAGACTGAATCTTTATGAAAAAGGTTCTTGAGGGGGCAATCAGAACATTTTGAAAAAAATAAATGTGTTGAGGAAGAAACATGATTTTGGGAGATTAGGTTAATTCTTCCAGATACATTAATAGGTAAATGTTTCCAAACAGTTTTTGCACTGTTCTTTCGTATACCAGTTGGACATTTAATTTAAAGTATGATGTCATGTCACTTGAGATCATAACCCCCAAATACTTAAAATTCTTGGTCCAAGTTAGAGAGAGAGAGGACAAGTAATTAAACTCTTTTTCAAGATGCATTATATTCGATTTAGACCAGTTTATCTTTAAACCGGATAGGAACCGAAATTCTTCTACAGTCTGTAGAAGGTTTTCCAATAAAGAGCATGGATCCTCCAAAAACAATAAAAAATCATCGGCATATAGAGCAACCTTCTCTACTTTCTGGCCCACTCTGAAACCCTTTATCCTATCTGATATTCTAATATATTCAGCCAGGGGTTTAACAAATAGAGTAATGCTGGGAAAATAAGGAAACCTTGGCTAGTTCCCCTACCAAAATCAATCCAATTTGTTACAGCCCTGCCAGTACATTCCCAAAGTTTGAGTTTCTTATAGAGAATCTTGATCCAGCTAATAAAGCCTTGACCGAAATAAAGTTTTCTGCCCATAAGAATTAGCAGCGGGGGTTGTCTGCGTCCATCGCGCAGACAACCCCCGCTGCTAATTCTTATGGGCAGAAAATTTTATCCGCTGCCCCGACTACACAGCAGGGAGTCAGAAGCACCGGTAAGTGTGTGTGGGGGGGATAAGACAGGAGGATCCAGGTGCCCTGCAGCGATGCAGGGGATCTGGATCTTAGTCTCATAGACCTCTAATTGAGTTCTGATTCTAAGACTAACCTGATTCAGCATTTGCTCTGAAAAAAACCTTGTCTTATAATCGAGCAAATACGGTAATCTCCTTTGTAGCAGTTGATTTACTAGGTATAAAGCCTGTTTAATCAACACGAATAAGTTTGTCTAAAATTTTATATAGTCTGGTAGCTGGCACTTTTATCAGAATCTTACTGCTCCCAGTAATGGTACTGGTCTATATGATTCACATAAGGCCGGCTCCTTTCCAGGTTTCAGTAGCACAATTAAATCAGCTTCATACATCGAATCTGGAAGGGAGCCGGATTGTTTAGAAAATCCACAAACCTTCATCAGACGCTTAGCCAGTAAGAATTTAGGACGTTTATGTTACAGGGTCACCGTACCCAAGCCTGGGTACCCCTGTTTGAGGGCTGAGGAATCACCAGTCAAACCCAACCCCCAATCCCATCACAAATCCCATTAGTATACAGGCGATGTATCAGGTAAGGGGATTAAGGGATACAGTGGGTTTCCCCACCTGTGTTATCCCTCCTGTAGCGCGGTTGCCGTCTGGACAAACAGGGCTGTGCTGGCTGATTAAAAGCCCCAGCCAGGTCAACTGATTATTCCTTTGAAGGCTGGAGCTGCAGCCACATTCAGTCTCTGGGCCGGTTACTAAATAAAATGCCTTATAAAATATTACCGGGTCATCGTATCATGAACTGGACACAAAAGTACTCCATGACCCCGCTAAACTTCACACGAACATATGAGCCAGCTAACCTGGCCCTGTCACAGTTTATACCAGTCAATTGGAAAGCCGTCTGAACCAATAGCTTTTTGAGATTGTAAAGAATCTACTGCTTCCATAATTTCTTCCAGAGTCAAGGGTAAGTCCATGTTATTTCTATCAATTTAAATAAAACTTTTGTATCCAAGATGAACGGACAGCAAGTCCTGATCTATATAGCTCGCTATAATATTTCCCAAAGCAAGCGTTAATTGCCTTGGGATCTGTAGTATAGCTATCTTCAGTTATTTGTATTCTTGTAATTTGGGAGTTAAGTAATGTAATAGACAGACCCCTATTTCTAATATTCAAGGACTCTATAGTGACAGGGTCTGTTCCCCAGGACTGGCGCATAGCAAATGTTGTGCCAATATTCAAAAAGGGGACAAAAAGTGACCCGGGGAATTATAGGCCTGTTAGTTTAACTTCTGTTGTATGTAAACTGTTTGAGGGTTTCCTAAGAGATGCTATTTTGGAGAATCTCAATGAAAATAAATGTATGACTCCATATCAGCATGGGTTTACAAGGGATCGGTCCTGTCAAACTAACCTGATCAGCTTTTATGAGGAGGTGAGCTCAAGACTGGATCGGGGTGAATCGCTGGATGTCATATATCTTGATTTTTCCAAAGCATTCGATACGGTGCCACATAAAAGGCTGGTACATAAAATGAGAATGCTTGGGCTGGGGGAGAATGTGTGTATGTGGGTAAGTAACTGGCTCAGTGATAGGAAACAGAGGGTGGTTATTAATGGTACATACTCTGAGTGGGTGACTGTTACTAGTGGGGTTCCACAGGGGTCAGTTTTGGGTCCTATTCTTTTTAATGTATTTATTAATGACCTTGTAGAGGGATTGTATAGTAAAGTATCAATCTTTGCAGACGATACTAAGCTCTGTAACGTGGTTAACACAATAGAGGACAGTGCACGATTACAAATGGATCTGCATAGGTTGGAGGCTTGGGCTGGGATGTGGCAGATGAGGTTCAACACAGATAAATGTAAGGTTATGCACATGGGGAAGAAAAATCCAGGCTGGGAATATGTATTAAATGGGAAAACACTGGGGACGACTGACATGGAAAAGGACTTAGGAGTCTTGGTTAACAGTAAATTTACCTGTAGCAACCAGTGTCAGGCAGCTGCTGCTAAGGCAAATAAAATCATGGGGTGCATCAAAAGGGGCATAGATGCCCATGACAAGGAAATAATTCTACCATTGTACAAGTCACTAGTCAGACCACACATGGAATACTGTGTACAGTACTGGGCACCAGTGTACAAGAAAGATATAGTGGAGCTGGAGAGGGTTCAAAGACGGGCAACTAGAGTAATAAGGGGAATGGACGGACTACAGTACCCAGAAAGATTATCAGAATTAGGGTTATTTAGTTTGGAAAAAAGACGGCTTAGGGGGGACTTAATAACTATGTATAAATATATAAGGGGACAGTACAGAGATCTCTCCCAGGACCTATTTATACCCAGGACTGTATCTATAACAAGGGGACATCCTCTACGGCTGGAGGAAAGAAGGTTTCTACACCAGCACAGACGGGGGTTCTTTACAGTAAGAGCGGTGAGACTATGGAACTCTCTGCCAGAGGAAGTGGTAATGGTAAACTCAATAAAAGAGTTTAAAAGGAGCCTGGACGTGTTTCTTGAGAGGAATAATATTACAAACTATGGATATTAGATTAATAGGGACAGAACGTTGATCCAGGGATTTATTCTGATTGCCATATTTGGAGTCGGGAAGGAATTTTCCCCCTGGTATGGGGCAATTGGCATCTGCTTCATAAGGGTTTTTGCCTTCCTCTGGATCAACACAGTAGGGACACAATATGTATATAGGTTGAACTTGATGGACTTTTTTCAACCTTATGAACTATGTTACTATGTTACTATGTTACTATGTAACTATGCAGAGCCAGCAATTCCCCAGTCTTATCCCTTTCTGACCCAAAAGATCAAAAGCCACCTGGTCCTCCATATAAAGCTTAAACATCCTTTCGGTTTATAACCATAATTCATAAGTGGACCGATTTGGGCATAATATATACTTGTCTTTGGCTATATTCACTCGATTTTCCCAGAGCCTTATCTCTTCCTTCTTCCCCCTCTACACGCTGCCCAGATGCACCAGGAACTCAGAAGCACCGGTAAGTTTGGAGGAGGGAGGGGGGTGGAGTGTTAAATGGGAGGCATAAGGCATTTCTGGAGGCAGAGTGCTCTGTGAAATGCCTTTTAACCCCCTTAATGCCACTCTGCCTCCAGAAATGCCTTTTAACCCTCTATATGCCACACTGCCTCCTGAAATGCCTTATACCTCCCTATGTGCCACTCTGTCCCATAATATGCCTTTTAACCCCTAAGTGCCAGAGTGGCATATAGGGGTATAAGGCAATTCTGGAGGCAGAGTGGCATATAGGGGGTCAAAA
>VKOC01025496.1:0-20858 GCA_009364415.1 Spea multiplicata
GCATATATTTATATAATGTTATCATATCCCCTCTGAGACGCCGTTTTTCTAGCTTATATAATTTTAACTTTTTTAGTCTCTCTTCATAACTAGTATCACCCATTCCCCTTATTAATTTCGTAGCCCTCCTTTGCACTTTTTCTAATTCCATAATGTCTTTTTTGAGGACCGGTGCCCAGAATTGTACCGCATATTCAAGATGAGGTCTTACCAATGATCTGTAAAGAGGCAAGATGATATCCTCCTCCCTTGAATCAATACCTCTTTTTATGCATGCCAAAACCTTATTGGCTGTCATGGACTGGGTCCAAACAGATGACTGAAAGGACCCAGCGCGCCCAAAGATTGTGTGCAGGAGTCACAGTGCAGTAGTGGAGTTAGACAGGGCCTGGTTGCAGGGCGACCACACTCACCCAGGTGCAGCCAAACACCAGCGCCCTGATAAAGCAGCAGATGAAGTCCAGAATGAAACAAAGTGATATCCTGCAGGCACCCTGGACCAGGCATGAAACATATCACAGGAATCACGTGTAGGATGCTGCAGGCTGGGAGTATGGAAGCTAAGCACAGGATATAGCAGAAACATAACAAGCAAACGAACAGGGAGACCAGGTACGAAACATAACCAGACAAGATATACATGATACAGGGCACAACAAAGGACAGGGAACAAGGCAAGGAACACAGGGGAAGGAGTGAGGAGCCGGAATCCTCGGACGTTTCTCCTTTAATCAAGGATAGGCATATTGACTAGGACATGGGGAGAGGAGAGAGGAACCAGAATCCTCAGGTGATACAAGGAAGAAGGGCAAAGGTACATAAGAGACAGACAAACATGAATACAGGAACTAGCCTAGAACTATGTGATAACAATTGGAGATTCTGTCACATCATATGGCCATAGTATGCTTAGCCCACCACTACGCCAAAGTACTCCAATGACGGTGGGTCCTAACGCTAATCCCTGCTGACAGTGGTACAAAACAAACCAAACATGTAATCCAAACACATAGCACTGAGACATACCTTAGATTGCAGACTGAGACAAACAGAACACACGGGAGGGGCACACCTTATAAAGGAAACAGAGCTGAAGCAAAGAGCAACTCCGCAGCCTGGGTAGGACGTGACATTGGCCCTCGCAGCTGCTTGCTGGCATTGAGCACTGTTGTCAAGTCTGTTGTCAACCGTTATTCCTAAATCCTTTTCACTGGTAGTTTCCCCCAAGGATATTCCATTTAAAGAATAGGTCGCATTTTTATTATTTTTACCATAATGCATAACTTTGCATTTCTCTATATTGAACCTCATCTGCCACTTGCACGCCCAGTCCCCAACTCTGTCTAGATCTTCCTGCAATGAAGAAACATCAAGATTAGTCTGAATTACCCGGCCTAATTTTGTGTCATCAGCAAAAACTGTGACATGGCTCTTAATGCAGCTTGGGAGATCATTTAAAAATAAATTAAAAAGAAGAGGACCGAGGACAGACCCCTGAGGCACTCCACTTAATACCTGCGTACAGGCTGAGAAACATCCATTCACAACAACCCTCTGCATTCTATCTTTTAGCCAATTTCTGATCCACATACAGACATTTGCCCCTAAGCCTATTTCTGTTAATTTATGCGGGACCGTATCAAATGCCTTAGCAAAGTCCAGATAAATCACATCTACAGCCACCCCCAGGTCTATATTTTTACAATGACACATCCTTTGGATCAGTTGATCCGGGAAGGTAAAAAGAATTACAATTGAGTATTAGCTTTCCCTTAATCCTTGGATCACAAAGCTACACTAGTATAATTTCGGGACATTTGTCCATTCGTTCACAAAGGTAAACTTTGAGCTAATCCTTCAGCTTCCTGACTATGGATGCTACGTCAGCATGTAGAGTGCCACCTTGAACAACCTCATGGTTTGCTGCCTTAATGGGCGAACACTGGGATTTTTTGGGTCAGAATCGCAGTGCTTGAGGACTGCCATTACCTGAGTGATCACTATCCAATCCTTCCTATTTAATGGAGGTGCAATACCAATGTTGTGCTCTGATGCAAGACTATGGATTGCCCTCTGGTGCTCAAAAATCCTCTCCAGCATATCGAATGTTGAGTTCTACCTCATACTCACATCTTGTCATACATAGTGTTTGGGAAGACCTGCCTTCTCTTGCTACTCCCTCAAAAGTTGGCTAGCCTTAACACTGTGGTGGAAGTGCCCAGCAGTCTTTGTGCGGTGTGACAGCTAGGTACATTTCTGTTGTAAAATGCGCACACTGACCAGCAACCTTGGAAAAGCCCACTTTCACAGCTGAAACACAGGATCGATACAATGAGGGGACAATATTCCTGCTAAAAGTGGAACAGGAGGGAAGTTTGTATTGTGAAACCAAAGCCGCCCAACAATTGTGTGAAAGGCTCCCCTTCAGAATGCACCACCAACAGCAATCCACTGCCCATAATGTCTGTTTTTTTTTATCAGCCTCCATGTTGCAGTGCTCCAACCACCCTTGATTATGGCTGCCATTACCACTAGCTGTATCCCTACAACTTTCTTCTGCCTCTTTTTTAGAGATGCATCCCACACCCGTATTTGATCAAATATACCACATACGAAGTGGTGCAGTTTATAAAACTTATTTTATATGTTTTCTTTGTAGCATTAGCAAATAATGCTGTCAATAATGCTTTTTTAGTTTGATTTATACAAGCTTTACATTAGTCCCTAAGTGGACTAGAGCTATTTGTTTATTTTATTTCGTTGATGACAGTAGGTGGAAATTCAGACTTTAGCTTTCGAGCCTTTTTAAAAATAACCATGTGTCCATCCGCTAGGACAGGTCCTAGAATCTCATCACCCTTCATCGGCGTAGCTGAGGGGAGAGGCAGAGGGGGCAATGGCTAAGTACAAATTATTGTGGCCCCATGCGTCCTCCAAATTGAAACTAGGAGACCACGTGGCCCTGGAATGTAGACTTTGCTTTAGTCCCAGAGTCTCCATTTGGTGCTACTGGATAGTTAGGGAAATCACAGATCTCCCTCTTACCGGCCCCAAATACAGGTCTGCTTCCTCCCACTAATACCAAGCCCAATGATATGGTGTACACACTAACTGTGTACCTTCCGGGGTCATGTGACGCCATGTGTCCTCACGTATGTGACCCCACTCTGTTCTTGCCCCTGGGCAACCAAGTGTCTGAACATGCATGCATATACATATGTATGTGTAAGTGTTCTGTCCCGGCATAAAAATACTGGCAGAATTGCGTTTAAACTGCATATGTCTGAGAGACACGCACACAACGTAAATGCTGGTAAATGAGCTCCAGATGCCTGGTATGTCTACCCGGTAGCCCAGAGCTCAAGTCTGAAGGGTATCACTCTGTGACCACACACCTTTTAGGCACCTGGTGCAAGTGTGTTTTAGCACAGATGTGTATGTGTGAGCATGGATATGTATGTATAAGTGTGTTTGTGGGCACAGATGTGTATGTGAGCATGGGTGTGTATGTGTAAGTGCATTTTGGCATGAGTGTGTAAGTTTGTGCAAGTGTTAGAATGTGTGTAAAAATGTGTGCCAGTGCAAGTCCTGTGGCGCAATCTTGGTGCTGGCGCAAGTTTTCATACTGTATAGTATGTTAGAGGCTATGGCAATGGCCGTATTTGTGGGTACTACTTAACCCCCTACAGCTCACCCTTGGGTGCTATGCATTGAGTCAGGGTCACGCTTTTCCCGAATAGCAGCCTGAAGTTTTGGCAGGCGGCCTTGTACACAGTCAGCTTTGTTAGCGTTGTTCCGGTATCCTTCACGTTACTTCGCTCAATACCTCTTTCAGCTACCAGGTACACGGACAAACGCCGGTTTGTCCACTCTTTATGTCGGATTGGCTGCCGGTTTAGTGTTATAGTGGAATATTTGCTACGCTTACCTTTTGGCCTCTTTTTGGCGTACCATCCATCAAGATCATGGCACACCTCTGATCTTGTAGGTAGGCTTTTCGTCAGTCTCACTATTCTCGTTCATCACACTAACGTCCCAGACTCCGTACACAAGTTAGAGGCTATGGCAATAGCCGTATTTGTGGGCGGAGTCTGGGGTACTACTTACCCCCCTACAGCTCACCCTTAGGTGGTATGCGTTGAGTCAGGGTCACGCATTTCCCCCACCCTCTCTTTATATTAATTCTCATTACTTGGGTATGCCCTCTTTTTGGCGTACCGTCTATCAAGATCATGGCACACCTCAGATCTTGTAGGTAGGCGTTTTGTCAGTCTCACTATTCTCGTACACACACACACACACATATATATATATATTATATATACATATATACATACATACTTTTTGTAAATAATACAGATAACAATAAACATGTCCCATGTATGGATGCAACACATATTTTATCAATTTGTATATATATATATATATATAGTTCTGGATTTATTATTGAATTTTAATGGTTTCTGTTAGTATTTTTGCCCTTTTCCAAAATGGCTGCCAGATTTTGCCTTCCATAAGAGCCTTTATAATGTTTAATACCTTTACAATGCGTGATGCCCGTATTGGACCAACTGGAAGGGACACTCTAAAGATTACACCAGGACCCAGGACCTAGCAGAAACGGAGGTTGCGCCGGAAGTTACGTACCGGAAACAGGAAGTGCTCTACCGCAAACCGGACGTGTCCTACTGGACGTGCCAGACTGGAAACCGGAAGTCTGTGAAATTGGCGCCAAAACAATTGTTAGGCACATTATAAATGTGTAACCAGAGGATAAGGACAATACACTTGAAAAAGACAAAGTCAAAACGCGTTGTGCTTTTAACCCCTTGATGACAATTGCCGGTCCGGGCACGTCACTCAAAATCGTGACGATTATGACAATTGACGTGCCAGCACCGGCACGTCATTAAATGGGTGAAAAAATCGATCCGTGATCGATTTTTTCACTCAAACGGTGTTGCTCTAATGCCTCGACATCGAGGCATTGAGCAACACCAAAAAAACCATTCCCGCCCCCCCCCGATCGCTCCTAGGAGCAAAAAAAAAAACATGTTTGAAAGACTGCACGTCTTTCAAACATGGCGGCGCCCGCCGCCGAAAAACGGGTTTAGGAAGCGATCGCGAGTCGCTTCCTTTGCTTAGCTGGTGTTGCTAAGATGCCTCAGTATCGAGGCATCTTTGCAACACCTGTTTAGCAAAGGAAGCGACTCGCGATCGCTTCCTAAATGCTCAACTTACCTTCCCGGTGCCGGTGTCTTCGAAACACACGCGGTGTTTCAAGATGGCGGCGCCCATCAAGCCGGGGGGCGGAGCCTGATGACATCATCGGGGGGGGTGTTGCTGGATGTCATGGACATCCAGTGAATAACACCCCTAGTGGTCAGATCACTCATAAGAGTGATCATGATTTGCTAAATCAAAGGCAATGTTTTCTAAACATTGCCTTTGATCAGTATTGGATCTGCCCCCCTCCTTCACTTGCTTCTAGTGAGGGAGAGAGACAGATCAGTGTGTATTTCAGGTATTCCCTAATAAATATATATATATATTTATCCAAAGGCTCTTATAAGAGCCACCCATATAATATTAACCCCTTCATTGCCATTGATCACTGCATAAACAGTGATCTTGCATAGTGGCAATTGTTTTTGGGGGTTTTTTTTTTACACTTTTTTTTTACTTTTTTTAGGTTTTTTTTACTTTTTTTTAGGTTTTTTTACTTTAGTTTTTTTTTTATTTTTATTATAGCCATTAACCCTTTCCTTCCCCACTATTTTTGCTGCAATTCTTACCATGCAGCAGTATACGGCTGAGGAGGCGTATGCCTTTTTGGCCACAGATTCTGAGGCCACTGATACAGCGTCAGATTTTGACGTTGGTCAGTTCACAGATACATCTAGTGATGTATCTGTGGCTGTTAGGACGCCTGCCACACGTAGTCGTGGCAGTGCACCAGAGGCATGGGTAGCGCCTAATAGGTACAAGCCAGCTATCCCTCCTTTTTCTGGAATTCCTGGCATCAATATTGATGTTACAGGATTCACTCCACTGCAATTTGTGCAGGTTTTTTTTGGGAGACGATGTCTTGGGAGACATTGTCACACAAACAAACATTTATGCCCAGCAGCACCGTGCTGCTAGCCCTAATTCTTTTTGGGCAAAACAGCCATGGACTCCCATTGACGTGCCAGAATTTCTTAAATTCTGGGCACTCACAATGTTAATGGGCATTATAAAAAAGCCCTCCATCCGCTCCTACTGGAGCACCAGCCCCATCTTTAGTACCCCTATTTTTGCCCAAACTATAACTAGGCAAAGGTATGAAATGATTCTTCGTTTCATGCATTTTAGCGACAACAGCCTGTGCCCCCCTAAGGAGGACCCCCAGTTTGATAGGCTCTACAAAATCCGCCCCCTGATTACCCATCTCGCTGCCAGGTTTCCAGAGGTTTATACACCTGGAAAGAATATCTGCGTGGATGAATCCCTAATGAAATATAAAGGAAGGTTGGGATTCAAGCAGTATATTCCTTCCAAGCGCTCCAGGTATGGAGTGAAGGTGTATAAGCTCTGCGAGAGCGAGACAGGATATACCCATGCCTTCCGGGTATACGAGGGTAAGGATAGCTACCTTGACCCTCCAGGTTGCCCAGACCATCTGGGCACCAGTGCCAAGATTGTTTGGGACCTAATATTCCCCCTTATGAACAAAGGCTACCACTTGTATGTAGATAACTTCTATACAAGCGTCCCTTTGTTCAAGCTGCTGTATTGTTTCGATACGGTAGCTTGCGGTACTATAAAAAAGAACCGCTTAGGTTTCCCACAACGCCTGGTACGAACCCGGCTAGGAAAGGGGGAGACCTCAGCTCTACGCCAAGAGGAGCTTTTGGCATTGAAGTTCAAGGACAGAAAAGAGGTGTGCATGCTGAGCACCATCCACGATGAAAGAACCGTGGAGGTTTCTGTCCGTGGCAGAGCTGGGGTCACTAGAAAGCCAGTGTGCATCAGGGCCTATAACAAGCACATGGGTGGAGTTGATCTGTCAGATCAACTTCTACAGCCCTACCTCATTATGAGGAAGACAAAGGCCTGGTACAAGAAGGTTGCAATTTATCTAATGCAAATTGCAACCTATAACGCTTTTTTGCTGCACAAAAAAGCAGACACTGGGCTGAAGCTGTCTTTTTTGCAGTTTCAGCTCGAAGTAATTTCAGGTATCTTGTACCGTGATGCACCTGGTCCCCAAGTAGTGATGGGAACCAACAGAATTGGGGCTACCCATTTTATTTTTAAAATCCCCCCTACAGCAAAGAAGCAGAATCCCCAAAAGAGATGCAGGGTATGCTACAGCAGGGGGCAAAGAAAGGACACCACATTTTACTGTCCAGATTGCCCTGGAAAACCTGCACTCTGTGTCGGTGACTGCTTCAAGCTGTATCACACAGTTTCCCATTTTTAATTTTTTTTTTGTTCCTGCTCCATTTTTGTATTTTTTTTTTAATTTTTTGTTACATTTACTGTTTTTTAGCTTTTATTTGCTCCACCATTTTTAAGCGTTTTTATTTGCACTGTCAAGTGACCCCTGTGTCCATTCCGTGGCATGAGGGACCACTTAAGGTGCTAGATCAAATCCCTTCTTGGAGATAGGCCAGGCTTTCTTGTAACCTGTCCCTACTGATAGTTGGGTACAAGCATTTTTCTTTACCCAGATGTAAAATTCCTACTGAATTTGAATTGCTCATGTTCCAAATGTGGCCCTTTTGCCCCCAAACAATCTGACAAACCCATGCATGTGGGGTATCAATGTACTCAGGAGATGTTGCTGGACACATATCGGGGTGTTGTGTGACAGCAACATATACCAGGAGCTGTAATTTCACACCTGAAGTACAAAGTATGTGAAAAAAACACCAAAAACAATTACTATCACAAACTTTGACAAGGGTTGGTGGTAGGATTAGTGCATGGAAAGGGTTAAACTATCAGCATCTAAAATACCCTGGGGTGTCTAGTTTTCAAAAATATATGGTTTGGTGGGGTAAATTTAATTTGCTGGCTTCAAAGATGCCCCAAATACCACATAGAGACAGAATTACCAGATTCAGAGAAAAATGGTTTTGAATTAGCAAAACGCTACTTGTACTTATTGCCCCATAACGTGTAGAAGAAAGCAAAAAAACATAAAAACATTGGGTATTTCTAAACTCGGGACAAATAGTAGAATCTATTTAGCAGGTTTTTTCAGTAGTTTTTTATGATGAATAAAAGATTTTTCAAATAAAAGTGAGAAAATGTGTTTTTTTTTCAATTTTTCGTCATATTTTAATATTTTTATTATAGGAAATTACATCATATGAAAAAAATTTTGGTGTCTGAAGAAAGCCCTTCTTGTCCTGAAAAAAACAATATATAACTTGTGTGGGTTTAGTAAATGGGTTAAGAGAAAATTACAGCTAAACACAAACACCGCAGAAACGATAAAACAGCCATTGTCACGAAGGGTACAAAAAGGAAAATCAGCCTTTGTCACGAAGGGGTTAAATATACTTTTTATATTTGGGGAAATATAGCTTTTTATACCTAGTTTTCCTTATTTTAATAATAAAAGAATTCAGAAGGAAAAGAACTGTGTGGATCCTTTTACTGTCTGGAGTGGGTTCAGAAGGAAGGCATCCTTTCGTTTACACCCCAAGTGGGCACCCAGAGCTGTTTATATAGAGCCTGTTTACGGCTCTATCTCATGTCAGTCTTCTCTATACCCCGTTACAATCATTACTGCATGATCTCTCTGTGTCTCAATTTACAGGGCTAAAAGAGAGGTCTAAACCACATTTTATGCAAGTATATATACATATTTACTCTAAGGTTGTGTATTGGAGCATGTGCGCTTACACCTTTATGTTTATTGTTATTTGTATTATTTTAGTGGAAATTTAAAGTGTTTTTTTCACGAGGTGTGTTATAAGTTGCACTTTACTTTACACTTATTGTTAATTATTTGATTTTTTTTATACATACTTTTGTCCCTGTCCCCACATTAATAGCAAGGGCCACAATATTATACTCTGATATAAAGCAGATCCCAAAATCATATTTGGAACTATTTTTTACATAACATCTTAGATCTGTCATATTCTCCATTTATTTTTTCTAAAAAAGCATTTTTGGCAAACACTGATTATACTACATTTCTAAACACTACATAACATTATGGATGATCATTTCTACGAGTTCCGATATATGTAAAGGCTGTTTACAGTCTGTATTTGTGGGAGGGGTCTAGGAGGTATTTAAACCCCCTTCAACATCCTCCTTCAGGGCTTTGCGGTTGCGTTCTTGAGAGTGTTACGCTTGTGGGCATTTGGTTACCGCTGGGCATCTTCTTAGACCTTGCAGGGGGTTCGGCCTCTCTCTCACAGGGGAATCTCGTTACATTTCCAGGGCGTCCTGTTGCTGCACATGCATATACTTCACTGCGCCTCGCTCAGTCATAGCTGTGCAGCAGTTCTGCTTGTTTCCATGTGCTGGGAGGGAGCTGGAGGGGGGGGGGCTTGTTTCATGGAGCTGTTTCACTGGGCTTCTGGTTTGGTTCACATGCAGGGCGGCAAGGGAGTTTCTTTGGTCAAGCTACTTGTTTGCTTCACGTGAGGGGGAAAGGGGGGTTTGTTTGGTTGAGCTACTCATTTTCTTCACTTGCGGGGGGGGGGGTTAGTTTGATGTGCTCTTTCACTTTCTTCACTTGATAGGTGGGAGAGAGAGAGGAGGGGTTGGTTTCCTCAGAGCTGCTCACCAGCTCAGCTTGTGTATGTGCTGGGAAAAGGGGGAGTTGGAGTTTAAGGACACTTGGGCAGTTTCTCTCTGATATACTTTGCCCTCTATTAAACCTTTTAGCCCCTGCTTGATTCTACAGTTGTTCTCAGCCTTACCTACAAACCCTACTCTGCTCCTACACGTCACATTTCCTATCTCCCAATGGCACATGTTTTACCCTACCACAAATGTAAAAGCTGTTTACAGCCTGTAATTGTAGGAGGGGTCTTTCCTGAAGGGAAGTTACTTTTTTTTACTAAGCATACCTCCCAAGATTACAAAATGTGAAAGAGGGAGACTTTTTTCTTATTCTTTTTAAATCGCTCTTGCGGAACTCAATACAAGAAATTGCACTTTACAATGTCGCGCTTGCATTGCCACATAAAACACGCTTCATTTTTGTGAACACAGTCATGCATATTAAAAATAACCAACACATTGAATTGAATTCCCATAAGGCTAAGCCAGACATACTACTTCCATGATGGTGGCTGACCATCATGGGAAGTGCAATCAACAGTAGATAAAGCTGCAGATGTTAGCTGTGAACAATTCCCATGATGCTCAGCCAGCCAGGTCTCCACCATGACAAGGCATCATGGGAGTTACAAAAAAAATCAAGGTCCCCGTTGATGTCAGTAGCCATTTATAAGAGAGTTCCCAGAGGCTGGTAGGCTGGTTTTAAAGATGTCACAAATGGGGCATAGGCACAAATTGACCAGATGTGAAAATTAAAAAAAAACAATTGTGCACCTTTTAGCCTCCAAACATCTAGGGAAACCTATGCACAGGTGGTATTACTGTACATAGCAGATGTTGCTGAACACATATTAGGGGGTTGTTTGGCAGATATATATATATATATATATAATATATATATATATACCAGGAACTATAAATTCATAATTCCAGAAAAAGCAAACACACCACAAGTGAATATATAAAAAATCATATACTCTCCTAGAGCAACAGCACCAAGAACCTGCTCCTCCAGCCATTGTCACGAAGGGGTCAACCCAATGAAATGCTATGTGATCATTGGATAATGAGTGACTGATCATTCATCTGTCTTGTTGATTAATAGTGACTTAATCTGATCAACCCTATCACTAACTCCATACACCAACTGTAAACTAACCTTACCTAACACTTTCACTATCCACTAACAGGACCTCAACGCTACCCGTTTCCCTATTTCCTAATTCCTAACCGAACTACTAGATATATTCACTAGACTTGTACAAATGGACCAGAAACAATTCAATCACATTTTGGAGAACTTTTAATTTGTAAAGAAAATAGTTGTAACTCACCTTTATAAACTCTTTCACACACTGTGTCATGCTCAGTCATGCTCTCTCACACTTTCACTCAATAGGGAGCTACCTTATCCTTGTCCCCTCAGATTGGCTTCTTGTTCTTCGCTTATTCAAGACAAATGTCAATAATCATTCCAATATGTCAAAGGCAGCACAGGATCATAAAGGGTTAACAAGCCGAGGTCACGGACAAGATAATCAGGATAACCATGTCATAAGCTAAAGGCCAAAATCTGGGAGGTCAAGAGAAGTTAAGTAGGTTCAAGAAGGGTAAAGAGCTGTAGCAAGAACAAAGGGTTGGTTACTATAACTAGACAGGTACCACAGCTTAGCAATACACAAGCAAAATAGTGAAGGTATGCAGGGTTTAAATAAGGCTTCAGGGACTTGGCTCCTCCTAGTAACTAGAGTTGATTGACTCCTGCAGGCTTGGTATGTCCATCTTAAACTATTCTCCAATGGGAATGCTCTCTGGGCCAATTGGACACACCCCCTACAGCTGCAGCCCATTTACTCTTTTCTCTCCACTCTCTCTTCAAATTGCTGTCATATATCGCCCTCCAGGCCCTACCTCGCAGTTCTTTGACCACCTTTCTGCCTGGCTCCCTTTCTTCCTGTCTCCTAATATCCCCTGTCTTATTCTGGGTGACTTTAACATTCCTTTAGATATATCTAACAACTCTGCTAGCTCCAAACTCCTCTCCCTGACATCTTCCTCTGGTCTCTCTCAATGGACTAATTCCCCTACGCACATCGAGGGACACTCACTTGATCTGGTCTTCTCCAGATCATGCTCCCTTTCAGATTTCTCCATCTACCCCTTCCCTCTGTCTGACCACCACCTTCTATCCTTTTCTCCAATGCTAACCCCTAACAAGACAAACTTACAGCGCTCACCTCATACTTATAGGCCATTACCAGAAAATACCATTACCCAACTGTCAGCCTCACTTGAACCTCTCTTACCTTCCATGTTAACCCTTTCCTGCCCAGACACAGCAGCCTCTTTTTATAACAACACACTTGCTTCATCCCTTGACACCATAGCTCCAATTACTACGTTACCCCCAACAATTTAAACGCCAACCATGGCATACCAAAACCACACAGCTGAACGTTACTTCAGAAAATCAAAATCCAGTGCAGACTTTACTCACTATAAATTCATGCTTCACACCTACAACTCTGCTCTCTCTCTCGCCAAACAGTTCTACTTCTCCACTCTCATATCCTCCCTTTCTTCCAACCCACGACGCCTTTTTTCTACTTTCAACTCCCTTCTCTGTCCCTCCACACCCACAAAACAAACCTCTCTCACTGCCCAAGATCTTGCCACCCACTTCAAAGAGAAGATCGAGACTATTAGAAAAGACCTCTCTTCCTTACAACTCCCTCCTACACCACTCACCACCACTCTCTCCATTCCTACTATACTAACTGCATTTTCCCCTACAACCGAAGAAGAGATAGCCACTCTTCTTTCTTCCTCTCACAGAGCAACCTGTCCTCTCGACCCCATCCCTTCACACCTCACAAAGTCTCTATGTCCATTCCTTGGTCTATCACTTACCCACCTATTTCATCTTTCTCTATCATCTGAATCTGTACCATCTGCCTTCAAGCATGCGCTAATCACACCAATTCTAAAGAATCCTTCCTCAGATCCCATCTGTTTGACTAACTACCGCCCTATCTCTCTGCTTCCTTTTACCTCTAAGCTGCTTGAACGGATTGTGTACCATCGCCTCACTAACGTCCTCTCCTCTAATTCCCTCCTTGACCCTCTACAGTCTGATTTCAAACCCCTTCACTCTACTGAAACAGCTCTAACAAAAGTCTCCAATGACTTGCTCTCTGCCAAAGCTAAAGGTCACTACTCTATTCTAATACTACTGGATCTCTCTGCTGCTTTTGATACTGTTGATCACCACCTTCTTCTAGACTCACTTGCTTCTATAGGCATTCGAGATACAGCTCTCTCCTGGATCTCCTCATATTTGTCTAACCGTTCCTTCTCTGTCAACTTCTCTGGCAAGACATCATCACCCCTTCCACTTTTGGTTGGTGTCCCCCAAGGTTCAGTCCTTGGTCCTCTGCTGTTCTCTCTTTATACCTTCTCTCTTGGCAAACTAATCAACTCATTTGGCCTCCAGTATCATCTATATCATCTTCTCCTGATCTCTCTCCATCTCTCATGTCCTGTATTACCAATTGCTTGTCTGCTATTTCTTCATGGATGTCACAACATTACCTGAAACGTAATTTTCTAAAACTGAACTCATTATCTTCCCTCCCTCCATCTCCACTCCACTACCTGAATTCTGTATCACCATTAACAACACGACAATCTCTCCTACTAACCAGGCCCGATGCCTTGGGGACATCCTTGACTCAAACCTCTCCTTCATCCCTCACATTCAGTCCCTCACCAGATCCTGCCGCTTGCACCTTAAAAACATCTCTCGTAGCCGCCCATTCCTCATCCAAGAATCCACAAAAAGTCTGGTAAAAACACTCTTCTGGTACTCCACTGTGGCACTCCACTGTCTCGACTCTCTCCTCTACAGTCTATCCTAAATGCCGCTGCTAGGCCCATCTTCCTTGCACGTCACTCCTCTTCTGCTTCCCCCCTCTGTGAAACCCTCCACTGGCTCCCAATTACCTTTAGAATTAAATTTAAGATCCTGGTACTGACATATAAGGCCATCCATACTACTGCTTCTCCGTACATTTCTGACCTCATTAGCAAATAGTCTCCTACTTGATCCCTACGTTCCTCCCATGGGCTAAGGCTCTCCTCCTCACTCATCACCTCTTCCTTTTCCCGTCTACAAGATTTCACTCGAGCTGCCCCATATCTCTGGAATCTACTCCCAAGGAACCTTCAGCATTCACCCTCCCTCCTGTGAGGCGTGAGCTGCCCGGAACAGAGTAATAAAGGTGGGAACCCGGTATGCAGGTAACAACTAGGAGCACACACGAAAATAAATAGGAACGTCAGGAATAGCCGGGGTCTGGTACACGAGAAGCACGTCAGGAATAGCCGGGTCTGTACACGAGAAGGCCACGTCAGGAATAGCCGGGGTCTGGTACACGAGAAGGCACGTCAGGAATAGCCGGGGTCTGGTACACGAGGAGGCACGTCAGGAATAGCCGGGGTCTGGTACACGAGGAGGCACGTCAGTAAATAACAGGAATACAAGGTATAAGGCACAATAACTGAGCACTGAGCACTTCCCGCCAGTGATCGCCACGCCAATAGACGTGACGTCACTCGTGCATGTTCCCTGCCGGCAGCGGCAGGGAACACATAAAGTTATGTGAGGGCGTGCGCGCGCTTAGAAGCCACCACGCGGACGTCTGAAGAGGACAGCACAGCCGCGGCGCGGGACCGTTTACCCGGAGCGTGTAAGTGTTGCCGGCGAGGACCCCGCCGTGGGTTCTGACAGTACGACGGGACAGCCACGGCGCGGGACCGTTTACCCGGAACGGGTAAGTGCCGCCGGCGAGGACCCCGCCGTGGGTCCTGACACCTCCTGACATTCAAGAAACATCTAAAAACCCACTTCTTCAGAGAAGCATACCATCTTAGCTGCTAGAACTTACTTGTCATCGATACAGCCACCACCCTACCTCTCACCCTTTCTCTATGCCTTATGTTTGTCACCCCATTTCCCTCCACCAAATGTATCGGTTTGTCTTGGTCTGTCAATTCTTGTCTTCTGATATCCCTTCTGATGTCCCTTGAATTTATGTATTGTATTAAGCGTTGCGTAAACTGTGCTATATAAATAAAAGATAATAATAATACTCCACGCAGAGTAAAGGAAGGTAATTGAGGCCAGTGATGCAGCCTCCATGTCACTGGACAAGATTCCCCACCAACTTGTTGCCTACGCTGCAACTGCCTGAATGGAGCAGCGAAAAGTAGAGGACCCCAAGAAGTGGAGAAAAATGAGTGGAAAAGTAGATGGAGAATGTAGGGAGGCATTGACAGGGAGTACGTGACAGATAGTAATTGCAGAAAATCAAATTCAAAGAAAATTTAACCCCTTCAATCCCAGGGGTTTTTGGTACCTCAAAGCCCGGAGCAATTTTGCAATTTTTGCGCTATGTCGGTTCAGCGATGATTCTCTTTTCCTGTGAATAGTGTACCCATATAAACTATATATTGTTTTTTCAAGGAGAGATAGAGCTTTCTTTTGATACCATAGTTGGATGATTAGCTGAAAATTTAGAATTAGAAATTTAGTAAAAACTAGCAAAAATTAGAAAAAAACATCTAAGTTTTTTTACATTTTCCCTCTGAATCCTCACAAAATTAGGTAAAGAGACAGAAAATTCCATCCAGATTTATCAATTTAGGTGTCCTGATTTCAGAAATACCTAATTTATATAGATTTTCCATATTTCCCCAGCACATATAGGCAACATACTATAAGGTGTACATTACTTTATACAAAGCCGTTAAATTTTTACATTAGGTATGATGGGACTGCAACTCTAATTTTAAACAAATAAAACAAAAACACCCACAAAGGTATATATTTCTGTAAAGCAGACAATCCAGGCTATCTTATCAGGGGTATTAGGGCACTCTACATGCAGGTATTTGGCCACCAATCACTGTCAAAGGTGGCCACAGAAATTAGTTCCTGCACTTTTTTCACCAACGCGTCTTAGTATTTTGTAGTATTCTTAGGATTTTGTGTACAGGGTATGTGTTACGGCAGAATAAATATATCCTAAATTGTTCAGCCGCCTCTCCTGATTACGGAAATACCCCACATGCCTAGTTTTTTTGTGGTTTTCTGGACATTACAGGGCACAAACGGGACCATGCGCGTTATAGATTCCAAACGTGAAATTTTCACATTTTGCTTTAGTAGACCTATGTTTCATTTGGGGCTGCTTAGCACCCCCCTAATTATAAATACCCCCATAAAAGTATATATTTCTGTAAAGCAGACAACCCAGAGTATCTCATCAAGAGCATTTGGACAATTTCCATGCAACCATTTGGCCGCCAATCACTGCCAAACTCAGTCGTTGCTCTAATTTCGTGCACTTTTTCCACCAACACTTCTGTGTTGCTGAGGATTTTTGGCACAGGGTATGTGTTACGGCAGAGAAATGCAGCCTAAAGTGTACAGCCACCTCTCCTGATTACGGAAATACCCCACATGCCTAAGTTTCTTTTCTTGTGGTTTTCTGGACATTACAGGGCACCCACCAACTAAACCCATATTATTATTTTTTTTTAGGTTTTTTTTTTTGAAGATCGTGGGGAGTAAAGGGTTAATTTAGGGTTGGGGTTAGGGTTATGTACTGATTTTTTAATTTTTTCTGCAGCTCTGCACGATGCTCTGTCTCTCTCTCTCTCTGTCAGATGGAGGAGAGAGGCAGAGCTTCTGCAGTAACGGTCACACGATCGCTGTGATTACTCATTGCAGCGATCGTGTGACATTACTGCCAGACCCTGTCTGTCTAGACAGACCCTGCTGGGCTACCCGATCCTCCCGTGCGCTTCCAGGTGACGTCAGTAGCGACGTCACCTGGCAGGGAAAGCCTGATCGCGCGATCGAGCATTTTTCTCTGTAACAGCTTTCCGGCTTTGCGCCGGAAGCTGTTACGGGAGATCGGGCAGCAGAAAGCCAGCGACACTGGCTTCTGCTTCCAGGGGGGAGCCTGGTCTCCCGTGCAGGGGCAGGGATGTGTCCCTGACGCTGCACGAAGGGCTGGACGTACTGGGACGTCCATAGGGGTTTCTTTGTGGGCGTTTTTTGGACGTCCCGGTACGTCTATAGGGGATTGAAGGGGTTAATGAAGTTATTTATATCTGTGTCACGGTGTGGAAGGCGTAAAGCAGACTGCACCGTGGCCTTATTTTTCCATAGTTGACTATAATAAAGCATTATATTGTTTACTTTGTGTATTTATTTGGAAGGGGGTAAAAGGGGGTGACGCATTGGCGCTACCTCAGTCAAGTGTAAGCAATGGCAGCAATGCAACATAGCAATAAATGTCAACACACTTGAATGAGATATGCAAAAATAAAAATACTCAAATGTTTAACTTTTAGTCTGTTCTAACCATACCATATGTACATTTACTTATCGATTTAGTCTTTATAGTCACAATGAGAAGACTGAGGTTCTTATCTCACAGATGTTTAATGCACAAATCAGGTTCCAACCAAGACATTTACATCAACACCGTAGAACACTTTTGCCTGCTTGTGAGCTAAGAGAGGGGTTTGTATTTTGAAGTTTCTTAATCAGATGGCTTATGAGTCTCAGAGAAAAATTTGAAATTATTCTAGCCTTGGTGCCCGAATAATTATAATTTTAATAAAGACAGGAGGCGAGTATTTTGCATATCTTCCTTTACTCTCACCAACAGCAGCAAAGAAAGAGTTAATAACACAAGTGAAAACAACCAATAGAAACAGTACATAGGTGGTATATAAACTCCTTAACTATCTTCCTCTTCCTCTTTCGTCCGCTGTGAACCGGAACTGAAGAACGCAGCAAACCATCTAGCAACGTAAAACCGAACCCAACACTCAGAACAGGGGCTCGAACTGGAACCAAAGTCAAGAGCAAGGCGACAATGCACTCCAACTGGGAAACAGAACCGCTATGACACGGAGATGGTATCAAGCTGAAACAAAGAGAGAGAGACATAACAGAACCAAATTCTTCACAAACATGGTAAAACACAGTAGAACGAGCATCACTGACAGTCATCACAAATCATCAAATGCAACGGAGCAGACAAAACCCCAAGAAAACAGAAAACGAATTCAAACCAGGCTTACTTACCCAGAGTGTACACCTAACCATCGGGAGGGTAGGGAGGGAAAATACTCGCCTCCTGTCTTTATTAAAATTATAATTATTCGGGCACCAAGGCTAGAATAATTTCAAATTTTAAGGCAAGACAGGAGGCTTCGTATTTTGCATTTTTAACGCCGGAAACCAACACCATTGCCCCTGAAGAAACCAGGCGGAAATATGCCCGAAAGGTGGAGGCACGGGACCAATCCGCCGCTCGCAGAATAGCCACTAAAGCCCCACCAGCCCGAAGGGCACAGGAGGCCGCAGCCCCCGACGGAAAGAGCACCGATGCTCTTGTAGGAGAAGAAAAACAGCCTCGAAAGGTTTCACAAAGGAGAGGAGGAGTTGAGATGTCAAGACCGGACGTATCGACGTTGTGCGTGACAGATAAGTCCTGACACACCCGGCGACACATTTTTGGGTCGTCTAGAAAAAAAGGGATAGGATACAGACGAGAACTCAGGGGAGAATAGAGACAGTATGAGCATCCAAAGCGCTAACATCTGAAACCCTACGAAAGCATAAGAGACACAACAGAAGGGTAAGTTTCGCCGACAACTGTTAGAGGGAGAGTGAATCGTTGTCTGGCCATCCCGAAGGAAAACTAACACGACAGCTACTTCCCACAGAGAACCATAGCGCGGCGCCGAAGGACGGGATAAACGAATACCACGCAAAAGGTGGCAGACTAAGGGAGCCAAGGGGATCCATGTGCCGTCCCAAACTCCAAGGAGTCCAGCCTCGCCAAGCCGTCCGGTATGACATACTGGTACCTGGAGCCCAAGATTTGCGGAGCAAGGACTGAGCCGCCTCCAATAGGCCCGAGACCGTTCGGGGTCCCCTGAAATCTTCCATACGACCAGGAGGAGATGTCTTTCCAGGATGAGCACATGAACCTGGACCTCCGGGCCTGTCAGGGGATAGTACAGAGATGGGATCTCCAGAGGATCCTGGGCAGATAACTGCAGCAGGGCTGGAAACCACGGCTGAGCATGCCACGGGGGGGGGAGTCACCAGAACCAAAGGTGATGGATGACCCTCAAAATGACCGTCTGGGGATTCGTCCTGGATGCAAATAGGTCCAGGTGCAAGACCCGACCGAGAAGTCTCCAGTCGCTCGCATCCCGCCAGTGTCTGGAGAACCCGTCCGCCAAGAGAACCTCGGCGCCCGGGAGGTATCCTGCCGGCAGAGTATGTTGCACGCAAGGCAAAAGTCGAAAACGTCCTTTGTTACCTCTGAGGTACTTGGACCGAGAACCCCCTAAGCGGTTGATATATCGAACCGCCGACATGCTGTCTAAGAAGCCTAAGAGAAAGCGGCTTGGGACTAGTTCGGATTTGAGAGAATGGACTAGAAACCCGAGTTGGTGAAGGGTCTGCACTACGAAATCGGTCTGGGCGAGCAGGGTCTCCCGGCAGCTAGAGAAGAGTAGAATGTCGTCTAGATAGACTATACACCTGATACCCCTGGACCTGAAGAGAGCCATGACCGGCTTCAGGAGCATTGTAAGGCACCAAGGGGCTGAACTTAGGCCGAAGGGAAGGGCCTTTAACTGCCATACCTGCCTGCCCCAGCGAAACTCAAGAAATCGCCCGGAATCTGGGTGAATTGGGACGGAGAGAAAGCATCCGAGAGGTCTAACCATGTAAAGCAATCGCCTTCCAACCTAAGGTCTCAGAAGAGACGGATCCCTTGCATTTTGAAGCGGCGAGAAACAAAGCATTGAGAGCCCGTAGATTGATCACTGGGCGGAAGCCCCCGGTGCATTAGCGTACTAGGAAAAAGGAGCTGAGGAAACCGATTGATCCTTTTACCCACTGGATAGCCCCCTTGTCGCGGAAGGTGCAGAGTTCTGCTACCATTAAGGCCTGATCGGTAATGCCCTCTGAGATGTGGGCGGTCAGCGTACTTGAAAGGGGGGAAGAGATGAAAAACTATCTTGAAAACCTGTACCGTTAGGGGGATCCAAGGGTCCGACGAAATCCAGTCGTGGAAAAAGATGATATATGGCCCGCAACCCAGAGGAAGGGAACGAAGGACAAGAAGCATTCGGACTTACCGAAAACGGAGCGTCCCCTGGGAAAACCAGAAGCGCCTCTACCGTCTCCGCGTGGGTTGAAGGCCCTCTGTTGGAACGGAGTCCTGTAGGACCTCTGGTTCTGAGGGAAGTACCAGGAGCCTTGGGATGAACGGCTGGCGGCCCGGCGGTCGACCAGCCCTCCCAGAAAAACGAAGGTCAGTCTGAAAGACCTTCCTCATTGACAGTTTGGCCTTATTCCATGATGTCATCACGGATACGTGGCGGTTTAATTCCTTGACAAATGCGTCTCCAAACAGTAAGTGGCTGCACCTAGGTCTTTAGGGCCCAATTCCGCCAACCTGGGATCATCTAGGTGGGGCTCATCCACCAAATACTCACGGACAAAGCGTGAGTCAAAATCTCTGGGTAAGACCAGATTTGCTGAAGCCTCTGATACACTAGATGAATCCGCGTACCATACGTCCACTATAGATAATGGGTCATGCAAAGGAGTGTCAGAGGGTTTTGGGCATTTGGTAGGTACCTTACCCTTGCCGACTGAAACACTACTGCCCGTCCAAGGCCGTTTGGAGCCGGACGCCTCTCCTTCAAAGTTCTCGGATTCTGACTCCGATGGTATTGCCTCTGGTCTGGAGGGAGCAGGAGGCTGCCCTTGGGGCAAATTGGCAGACATTTTAGAGAAAAAGGATTCCACTGAGTTAGAAGACTTTGCCCCTAACCAGGCCATAAAGGCATCCTGGGATGGAACAGTATCCTGAGACATTATGTCTGTATAAGGTAGGTGATGAGAACAGAGGCTCAGCCCAAGTATATTATGCAAGGCCACAGGGACTCAGCCCGTA